>JAMKCH010016726.1:0-24591 GCA_023653785.1 Ophioderma brevispina | reverse complement strand
AGCCCGGATATGGATATGTCATACAGGAGTTAAAGACTCGTTTAGTTCGTTGAATAACCCTACGAGGTTTCATACAGAGGACAAGTTAGAACCTCTCGTACCATTTTTTCCCGAAGTGTGCAGTTAGTTGTAAATTCTAATGAAAAGGTTTGGCAAAAGCATAATGAAATTGGAAGATCAACTAAAATAAAAAAAACATCAACATTAATGTTGACAAAGATTGGGGGCTGTCCGCATTTCGTAACAGGCCTAGGATCAAAAACACTTTGTCGGGCAATTTTCTTCGAAAAAGCGTTAGGAGGATGACAGTTGCAAGTTGTATTATAATCTGGAGAAGCTGCCAAATTGGTTTTGATATTTTATTTTATTGTCAGAAGTTAGGGATTGAGAGCACGTCTACAGAATCTAGGAGAATCACTGTTTAGAAAACGGTAATCCCGCATTTTCCACGACACCGAGTGAATTGTTTATTTTCTCTACCATTGCGATGAAAAGTGCCGAATTCGCGTAATATACGTAACCAAAGGTGCCCAAACCTTTACTCCTTACCCGGCCCTCTTTAAATTGTCAAATATACCAAAAAAGTACTCATACTAAAAAAGTAAATAATTACCGCAAGCGTTTGCATCAAAATCACTGCTAATCAAACAACCTGAAAAAAGTTTGAATAAAAGACAAAACACGGCAAATAAAAAAAAACACAGCGGCGAATCTAATTTCTATGTGGTCTATGAACAGTATTTTTCAACACATATATTTTCCAGTTTGAGGAAATTGGAATTGGTCAAGCTTCGTTTACGCCACTCCTCATCTAGTGAATGGAACATTCAATAATCCATTAGTTAAGGAAACAAAAAAAAAGCAATGGTAAATAAGTCCGGAGGTTTGCAAAAAGTATTAAGAAAATCTATTGATTTTAAAAAAAACGATAAGGTGTTATTTGCTTCAAAACTTTGTCATTTTAATAAGTGATAATTGTAGAATGAAAAAAGAAAACATGTTATACCATACGCGAAGCGGTCGGCCGCGCGTTAAGTTTGAGAAAAGACCATAAAGGGAAAATGGCGTAATTAAGCCTATTTTTGTTTGTTTTGGGAAGTTTAATTTCGCTCTTAAATTCAATGGAGTTGCAATTGGTGATCTTTGGTGCCACCGTGCTTGCTGTTGCAAGGTATATTAAAACAAAAATTGGTCTCGAGGGACGATCCCGTATTTCTCAAACAGTGTCATCTCCTCTCTTTCTTTTCTTCTGTAGAATGTATCATTAAAAATATCGCGTTCGGGGGGGGGGGGGGGGGTGCAAGGCACCCCCCGGCACCCCCCATGGATCCGCGCTTGGTCCCATTTAGAGGTCTTGCCCTCTCTGCCTCCAAACAAGAAAGGGCGTTAAAATTAGGGTTTAGGATACGTCCGACAATCTTCTGCAATGCCCCATTTATGTAAACTGCCTTGCCGTCATCTCCGCCAAATTGGGAATGTTCCGAGTAAAGCCTTTGTGCTTTAGCAGTATCAAAACTATAATACACTAATACAGTATAAAGAAATAAAATGACTAATCCTTCATCATCATCTAATACACAAATGAGCTAATCGTTTCATCGTGTAGTGAAAAAAAATAGTGTTCAAGGACTGTTTAGAGGGGGTACTAAGAAGGCCAATTATTCTGTAACAAACAGGTAAAACACAGCGAAGACAATTAGTTGCAAGTTCACATGGGGTATTGATGTTTTTGTTTAAATTATTCAATCTGTACAAATAAATGCAGCATGCTCTTACCGTTGAAAAGATAAGGCCTCTTTTGAAAATTGGCTAGCATTAACGATGATGTATTGGTGTTTAAGAGTTACTCTGTGAAAAAAGGAACATAAATATTATACATATAACAGCATTAGGTATTGATGACATTGAATAGGAAAATATATCACGCACGTTAGAAATTCTGTCTGTTTGAACCACGCGCTCTCCTTTACTCAATCACCTTTAGCGGCTTACATACATGTACAAACGTAAATGACAATGTACAATGTGTGGCTCAGAATGACAGTTAATTTAGCTGCATAAATAATGTAATAGTGATCGCTCGAATAGCGGACACAAGAATATCCCTGCTAAAAAACACACTTATTATATCGCATTGGGTTTATGGTTTATGTGATGAAACTTCTTGGCAAGCAAACCGTGTTAAAAATTTCAGATAAAAACAGCTCATAGAGGTTATAATAGGTACAAAATGATTATTGTTTTTATCGACTCGCTTTCCATTAATAGAAGCGGAACGGCTCTAAGAAGTTGTTAAGAAATCGACAGGGGTTTAATGTCCACGAATTTGGTTATCATTAATTTCAGGACATTCGTGAATCAAGTATATTGCATTCCTTCCCAGTCTTAGAGCGAACCATTCACATGCATAGAGCCTTGACTACTTGGCGCTACACCGATTCTTAATTACAGTATAAAGGTATCCTCCTCCGGATGTCAGATACTTTACTGATGAATTGCGATCCATTGCCACGCCGGACAGTTCGAACCAAATAAAAATAAATATGACTGATTTAAACGCAAGGACAAGGAGTAACATGATATTGTTTAAATTGTAATGATTTAAAGATAAACTAGTTAAAGACACTACTAGTGATTTGCTAAATCAGAAAATCGAAAAAATCATCAAAAATAAGAGTTTTTTGCCCATGTATGTAAACAGTAAAGGGATCCTAACATGCTGCAAATGATAAGCCCAGAAGCAACCCTAATAAGGACAGAATCGGAAATTAGCATTGCTGTCCGTTCGGGACACTTACTACAATAAACGGAATGACATGGGGACTCGTGTAGCGGACTACTGCCCGTTTTATTCCTTTTCTGTCAAGTCTTCAATTGGGATAACTTAATTATGAGAATTCTACAGCCTGATCCTTCACTGTGAAGCTATCCTGCAAATTTCAAATATTTTTCAGATCACTGATAGTGTCTTTAAACAGGATATCATAGCTGCATGCTGGAAATGATACGAAGTAGTTGACAGTTAATACGATAAAGTAAAGATAAGTTTGAAAACATGTAACGTGGTTATATTATTTCCGTCCGGAAATATGAAGTGATACCAACGCTTTATACCTCCAGCAACGTGCAGCAGATTATTCCGGTGATGTAATATTGGTCAACTTGTTAGGCAATGTTCGGTTATAGTTACGTGTCTAGCATTACGTTTCGGCTTTGCCAGCTGCCCGGATTTTTGACTAGTATGGTGTGGGTAAACGGAGTCGCATTGCAAAATGCTGTGGGAATCGCGTATATTGATTCATAAAACAAGTGCATGATTATGAAGATCAGATTGATGTAGATTGACACAATTTGGTGTGGATTGAAGAATGGCCATTTCAATATGACAGTCTCCACCAAATTGTGCAAAAGTCAATTATCAAGGGACTAGGACAGGAAGCAAATATGGCCTGTTGCCTTCTCATCCAAGAGGTCATTTAATAAAAATATTTGCATTTCTCATAAATATTACAATTACTTTATAGACAGTGTGAGATGAGATTAAAGGCACTCATCACAATGCAAGGAGCAGTATGTTTTAAGATGTTCAAGGTGTTCAACGATTGAGATTGAATGCCCTATAATAGTAAATTCCTACCGAGCTTTTGCTCGAGCTCCTTTGGCGTTTCCCTTCAAGTGTTAACAATTGAGAGTAGAAGATATCAAATTCATTACTGAGGGTTTGCCTTTCAGTTGTTCAACAAAAATCAGAACTGACAAAGAAAACCATTTTTATGAACGTAAGCTTAAAAACGGAACATATTGTGGCAGGAGTACACTTTTGTTTCAACAAGTGGACAACATCAGAGACTAATAGAAATCAAGTAGAGAATAAAATGCTTTTATCAATGTAAAGGCGATGACCCGAGAATAAGATAAAGTTTTCATCTGAATGATCCTGACACCAAAACCCCACCTATAAAGTTTCCCGTCGATAATACAACCCGTTTTAATTGAGAGCTAAAAACGTGATTTTGTAAGCCCATAGCGCATGGGCCAAAACTAAAAAAGGGCCTCACTTCGCTCATAACTTCAAATCAAAGCAATTCTTTAGCCCTAAGATGTTCACAGGGTAAATGAGACATCTAGTAGCTGTTTCTTTAGACACCATACATTTTGTGACTACTTCCCTAAATCCAGGGTTATGGGGACGAGGGTATTATAGCGATCGGGCCATGACCTAAAGGAATCTATAACAAATTTGCCACGATTGGGGACTTTAACCTTCACTGTGCATTGACTTATTTTTTTGTAATTTTCATTATTATATCTAAAGACATTTCAAACAAAAATATTTTTATAATTATGTATTTCGCCATTTTACACAATATTGTCTCAGGTCTGTAAAGCCCCTAGAGGCATGTTTACGTTTTGGCCGTTCTAGCAAAGTCCTTATTATTATTATGTTGTTAAAATTAACGCTGTCGGAGAGATGCGCCAACGATATTAAGATTTGATATCACTTTCTAGGCTGTACATGATCAAAATTCATTGCGTCCAGTGGAAGTTGAGGAAAAAAACAGAAAGAGAAAAATATGTGATACCACCAGGTATAATTAAATATATGACAGTTATAAAATGTGAAAGGTAAGGATCCAAATAACATCAACGGCTAAGAGAAATGTCATTGCCAGGTTTTTAAAGGAACCACCATCGGCAACATAAGAAAATTAGATTGAATCCGATATACTCTTTAGTGAGGTAGAATAGAGAATTAAAGGTATGATTTTGGGAACCGGGATTCTCTTTACGACGAATTGAAACGCGACCCATTATTTTTGCGTGATGGAAGACTCGTGCCGGTTTATTTATTCTCATTCCTTAAACCCTCCCCTCGCTACCTCGGTCCCAGGAAATGCAAATAGAATTGATGTGGTTTTGTGTCAAGTCTACAAGGAGGGACCAGGCAGCATTTCAAGTATTTGGGTTGGTGATGACATCATTTGGGGGTGCTATTGATTTTTCAGAGAGTTAATAGAAAATTCAGGTGACTGGTGTGTGAATCCTATTCATGACACTCACTGAAAATCAATAGTTTCACTAATAGTCACTGGTAGTTGTGTTTTTTTCTGGCCCGTTTATTGGAATGGAATATCCCCATAAAGATTTGGAGTAGGTTTATCATCTCAGTTCTTGGGACCTTTAAACAGCAATTATCGGTTTTTAAAGGTTCATCTACCCAATTTCGCGATACATTTACGGCTTAATACAACAAGAAGGGACTGCAACACCCAGGTGAAAACAATCGAACAACCCGATGACCGCAACGATCATATGCAACGAGATGCAATGTTGGCAGGCGCGCTGCGAAAAGTGAGCCAAAAACGCTGGTATTATTTATATGACGCAGAGCGCCTTCAACCTAAAAAAAATAACTTCAATACTCGCGCGTATTACCTGGGTTCAATTAACGAATTGAACCCAGGCACCGGACAATGAAATTGCTTACATTTTCACAGCTGTTTAAGAATGGGCATAGGATATTACAAGTGCCCATGCCTACAATATCCGCTAACCGTAAGTAACACATACTTTACAAAAACTTGTGGCATCATAATTACGGTATAAGTGACAGATGAGATGAGAAATTAACAAGCTGTATATGATGCACAAAATCTCACGTTTGATTGAAGGAAATGGCGAGGTCGAGGCTGAGAATCGATATCGGGTAGTGGTCCTTTAAAGCGGCACTGGCACATTTTCACCAAAAATATCATTACAGTCAACTAGCCATACTTTGTTTCCATTTCAAACCAGGCTTTCCCTAGGAAAAGCCGGGGGGGTTGACAACAAGAGCTAAAATAGTAGTATGGGCTGGTTTTTTTGATTGTGGCAGGCGATGTAATTTGTGATGTGGTGTTTGTGTATCAAATTGACCTTTGCATGTTTTGGCCCAATAACAGTTCCTAGCTTGGCCTGGCCACAGTGTGGCAAGGTGACAAGGTGAGCGGTTGTTTACTACCTGTATTACATTACAGGGCCAATCACACCATGCCACCCAAAAAATAGTCCTTAATTAAATATGTACTTTACATTTTATTTATAATTAATATTTTACTTTAATTCTGTCATTACATTTCTTGTTCAAAATGCCACAGAAACATGATTTAAAAGAAGACCTTTAAATATAGTAAGATTTGTACTGTATTACTTTATTAAAACTCGCATTCAAGGCAGCACAATGTTCCGCATGGCGCAAAATTTTCAAGTTGAAACCCCAGTCAGGGTTGAAACTTGAATGAAATCCCATCTGTTTACACTCAGCACAAACTCTAGGCTTTTTTTTCAAGTCTGGCTCTAAGACGTTCTACTTGGACTTTGCAATGTGTGATTCCAATTCCATTTATCACCACTTTTCTCTCTCTATTTCTCATGAACTACATGTTTACGTTATATAGTTTTATGCCAATTTTACCTCATAAATAGGGGTTTACCATGTCAAAGGTGCCACTATGTGCTTGGACTCCTGCCATTCACTTTCCAGGATTACTTGCATTTTGGCTATGTATGTAATTTGTTTTGTTGTTATTTATTTTGTATTTTTGTATTTGCAAGTAATTCAAAATATAATCTATAATCTTACCCAGCAATTAACATGCTGTCATTGAAAACAATATAAAAAAAGTATAGAAAGTTCAGACAGGAGCAGTTGACACACACTAGCATGAGTGAGTAGAGAGAGGGGAGAGAGCTGCAGGCTAATAAAACCCTACCAGACGATGGATAATATGGAGAAAGTTCAGGCGGGTCGATCAGCTTGGAAGGTGGGAGAATGGGCGAGTGGTGGTGGAGGTGGTGCACATGTAATGCTGTTAAGACATCCAATTTTAAAAATGAAAAACACTTTAAAAATTCATCAATTCCTTCAAATAATGTGTTGGAATGATGTGTGTGAAATATCAATTTAAAATAGCAAATAGTTAGGCTGAAATTTGATTATTTCAAATAAAAACATGGCGATTTAAAGGTGCAACGAGAGGTTTCACATATAGGTGTCCTAAAAAATCGAAATACTGATTTTTGCCCTGATGAAAAGACTTTCAATCAAAAAATCCCTATATGAAGCATTAAAGCTGAGAAATGTTCTTGGTACAAAACACTATGGAATTTTCTAAGGTCGTATAGGGCAAATACGAAATTCATGCTATGTTTTACATTGAAAATAATTATAAGCATATCAAAATTCAACACTTTTTCTCTCTTAAGCATTTCTTTTGCCAAATAAAGGTATAAGCAATATATTTTGAGCATCAAATCTATATGAATTACTCAGTTCTATGACACAATATTTGGAGTGCCTCAAAAATCTCATTGCACCTGTAATAGTCGCATTTGATGGATGGTCATAAGAATAATCGCAATAGTGCAAAAAGAATGGTCCGGAAGAAGATTGGCTTGGTAAGTGGTGAGTTTATTCATTGTATCTCTACTCTCTTGGAATTAAAATTGTGATTTGTTGTAAAGTCATATGAGTATTTTTTTTCAATTCAAATTGCCTATTTTTCTCTAAAATGCTTAGTCTTAGATGTTATAATACCTTAATATTATTATTACTTTGTTGAAAGCAGACACTTAAGCATTTTTTAAAGCGGTCTTAAGATGGCAGTTACAAAAGTTTCTGACCTTACAAAAGTCGGATCCCACTTTTTTAGCGCACTTTTCTTTACATTTGTGAAAAATCGCTGAGTGGTTAAAGCCTAGAAAGAAGATCATGCGGAGGATTTCTAATAATTGATACTTTGTGTATTTAGGCCAAATCACAAATAATAAATTGGAACTGCTGGTTTGTTGTTTAAATAGTTGGTTTTCTCCGCATTTTTGCTTTGGAAGCCTGCTTTTAGCTGCTTTTGCTGGGGGTCAGTACCTAAATAAGGATCCATTTGACCACAGAAATGCAACATGCATCCATGACATAAGAGTTATGTTTTCCAATAGCCTGAGCCTTGCTCAGACTAGTTTAAGTACACAGCAATTGCCATACACCAATTTCCACTCCCTATATCAGGGCTATTGTCAAATAATTGCAACTGTTTGTCTAAGTAGTTGGGGGGAATTGACCTTGTTTGTTTGAACTTTTATTAGTATTTTATAGCATAATATATCCACATTAGCAAAGTGCAAGTTGTTTCACATCATTTCCGAGCTCGTATATCAATAGGCCAGTTTCACCTTAAAAACACGATTTTCATTGCAGTTGTGGACACCCAATATTAGTTCATTTCTCTGTATGTATTGATGTGGTGCTGGGAATTGTTTAAAAAAAAGGTAGTGCTTCTAACTAATTTTTTCATAAATTTAAAATGCCTATAGGCCTAATACTTTGAGATATTGGTGAAAAATCTAATGTGATTTCATCACAATATAAAATGCCTTCGTGGTATTAACTTTGAAACCGACCAGCCTCAACTGTACAAGGTTAGGCCTAAATATGGCACTGCTGTTGTTGTCAGTCATAAAATCTTTTAAAAATACAAATGCGGCACTTAAATAATAGTCAGTTGTTAAGTCCAAAAGGAAAACTAGAGAAAGGCTTGGAATATAAGAAAATGATCACTTGTTGTGATAAAAGCTACAGTAGGTTTACATTTCACATACCACGAATAATTGTTGATGGCACATGCAAATGGGTAGATACTTGTTATGGATAGATTGCTACATTTAAAAAAAAAGGATTTAAAAAATGTAAAAAACAAAGTCAATATTTTGTGACAGGACTCTAAAATGCATTCGGCTGTGTGTCTTAATTTGGGGCCCACTTTGGTGACGCATCTAAAAATGTTAAACGGAAATTTCGTCTTCTCACATTTAAAATGCAATTAGCGGAGATATGGGACATAGACCCAACCCTATTAAAATCATACTAGGGGAAATTGTCCAAGGATTCAAAATATGGTTAACTCTAGACTGTTGTGGTCCAAAGTAGTGTGAAAATTTTGGCAAAGAAGTAGGCATATAAATATATGGTCGATTTTCATGAATACGGGTGCATTTCAGAAAATGTTGTGTCTTTGGTTAATAAGTCTTTTCAAAATGCTTATTGGAAAAAAACTGTATATTTTGAATGGAGCTGTTGAGCTGCATTTGGGCATTATAGTTTTGCCATGCTTTCCAGTTTCTTTTCTATGATGAATTTGCCTACCAAAATTTACTAAAAAATAGGAGGGAAAAAATTGAGGTCCGAAACACAACATCAAAATATAATAAAAAAATAAAAATACTTAGCCCGCGTGAATTCTTCGAAGATCAATGTTTTCTTTTCCAAACATGTGTGAAATTATGTAATGATGTTTTACTTGTATTATCATTTTATTTTTAAATTTTTGAAATACAAAACATAATGCGTGAATGAAAACCTTGTTTATCTTCAAAAAGCAGTTGCTAAGTTTGGTAAAAACTTATATGCTAAGATATTGATGTGCATCTTATTTCAAACGAACATAATGTGGCAGTTGGAAATAGTGTTTTCTTCGGCACACAATGACTAGTTAAAAAGTCAAGGAAATGTTAAACTTTAAAAAAAATGCGACTTTTTAAGGAAGTATACGGTATCCACATTTCTCAGCAACCAAACAAGCTATTTAAAATATGACCAAGAGTGGCATAGATACTTATTTTCCGACCACAAAAATTATATAAACTTCCAATCCAGGATATCTTAGTCAATGGGAGACGTGAAAAGGGTCAAAAAATGTTTATCTACATTATTGTGCATTCGGTCAAATCGTTTATTACGTTGAATGCGTTTTAGGTTACATCATCAACTATAATTGGCTATTAGAATGACAGGTGTCAATTTAAATGTATATCTAGAAATAAATTCAGTAAAAAGGTTTCTTAATATTTGTTTATTATAAAGTCTAAGTGGCAGGCCGGAATTCAATACTCAAGGATAACGTAAATAAACTAAAATTGGAGCATATTCTTGAGTTCAAACTTAACGTCGTTATACAAATAAAAATTTGTTTCCGGTAACCTCTCGATAACGTCCATTAGTGGTATTATTTTGTTGATTTACACTTTTGATAACGTATAAACCCGATTATTCTTTATATCTTTTACTGTACAAAATGTTTGGGTGCCTTCTGTGCAGTAACGTACGAATTACGTGTTGTTGGCCAATATATTTCCCGTAATACGGTATTGAATACTTGAATGTTTAAAACATAAAAAATTCAATTTTGAGATATTTTTTTTGGGGGGTGTATCTCCACTCCAAATGCCACAGTTTCATGAAATCGATCATATTATTAAAGGGGGGATCTAGTTTGACAAAATGAGGTGTTATTTTTAACAATATGCAAGGAGCACATGTAGTTCTATGATTTAATATAGGAAAGTCATATATGAAAAGATTCAGAAATAAGTAAGCCATTTCAGAAATGAATCAATTTCAGAGATCAACGTTCATTTAAATTGCCGTTTACACAAGGTCAAAGGTCAACACTTTAATTTGGGCTTCAGCGAAATACAAAAGTTGCTCCTCACTTTTTTTCACTACCTTGCAATACTCGTGATATAATAAGACTTAAAACAGGTGTTTAATGTTAGTAGGTCAAGTAGGAGCAACCAAATGAGAGATTTTTTTAAATCCCCCAACAAAATGGCCCTTATGTTAATTGTAATAAATATCATTACATGAATTACTATTTAGGCGCGGCTAAAAATGAGGCTAGGTATCACCTGGAAGGAGAGTTTACTCTCATGTGGTTTTTCTAGATCAGAATTTTATAGGAATAAGAATATGTTATAAAAAAGGCAATCCTGAACTATCCTAATAGAGGGGGTTATTTCCGGGGGGTCCGAAATTAAGAACATCCTATATTATGGTACATTGAGCAATAAATATTCTGACCGTGTAATTCCTAAGAATATCTTATTTCAGGTATTTAGGTATAATGTACTTGATGTAGTAATTATAGGAGGGTAAATAATTTGTAGGGGGGTCACTAAATGACCCCCTTATTAAGACCTACAAGTGAAAATCGCTTAAAATTATACAAAAAATACACATTAGAAATTAAGTAATTGTTCAAAAAATCCAGTAACAGTAGTTTCAGGTATAGTAGAAGGTCTGGTGGAGGTTTTTTGTTGAGGTGGCAAAATGCATATATTTGGGGTGGCAAACCATGGGGGGGGGGGGGGGTGCACTTCACTATGCGACGTCTATGTGCTATACCAGAATGGTACATAAATACTTTCAGTGTGGAAGGGAAAGTTGTATCTCATGTGCTTCTAGATCCTAATTTTTGAGAATAGAAATTTAATAAAAGCCCGTTCCTGAACACAACCCCCAAAATGGTGGTATTTTCCGGGGGGGGGTGCCACAACATTATGTGACATTAAGAAGACAAATAAAATATAACTGACGTCTAGTGACCACAAGATAGCATATTCGGGTATTTAAAAGTATAATGTACTTGGTGTAGTAATTTTATAAGGGCAAATAAGTTGTAGGGGGGTCACTAATTCTCCCCTCACCCCCCCCCGCCAATATTAAGAAATACTGCTGAAAATCCTGAAAATAAAAACCTACCCCCGTTCTTTGTTCAAATCCTGACAGGATTTCCAGATGAATATATCGTTCCTCTGTGGCGGTCCTTGGAATGGCAACCAGTGGAGGGTGGGCACTTGAATATTAATTTGTCTTATATATGCCTACCATGGTGGTCAAAATGGCTTTCTCAGGTGTTTTTTTTCAAGATAAAATTGGTCATTGAAAGTTTTTAATTTTAATATTGTGAGAGAAAAGGGGTCATTGGTTGTAGATTGAAACGATTGGGGGGGGCTTATGTGTGTCAGATTGGATGTCAAAATGGGGTCAAGGAGAGGCTTCGAATATTTATATACGGCTAAAATTGTCACTTTTAATATGTAAAGCTCTTGACCTAATTTGATAACGCGCTGTCAAATGGTTTGTATTGTAAAATGAACCACTAAACCGCTTTACCTCCTGATTCAGACCTTACCTATCCATGCCGATGTAAATTATGTTTTGATTATCACCTATAGGTAATAATACTTTTGTTCCATATTTAAAATTTACTTAAAAGACCACAGTATTAAGTTGTTTTTAAGTATTTTCTTCCGATGTATTTTTCACTATGGGTGTGCATTTACCCCCCCACACAGCTTATATTCACTGTCGTGTCATATCATTACTACAGCAAACACTCCCCCTTAAAAGGTTATACTTAAAGGAACATACTGCCATGAAAAAAATGACATGTCATGAAAAGGTCCCTTAATGAAATCACTTCCAAGATTTGATATCAATTTTGGGATGTTTACATTTTTAAAAACAGTAAAAATTTTTTTTCTGGAACCAGGTTGCTGACATTATTCCAGCATTTACCAAACTTGAAAAGCAGGTTGTCATCAGCTCACGCACCATTGCTATTGGTATATGTCTAATCCCTGCTAATCCTCTTTCATTCACACTTGTCAGATCAATATCTACTACAAGCCTAAGTACAATGCCCGAATCCCGGTGTGAAAGCATATATAGTCCGGTTATGGAGCATAGTCCCTGTAGCTCCTCCATAGACGATACGGAATAAAGACTGAAACTAATGTTTGCCGTAAAGAGTCAACTGAATCGAATGCCCTTCACCATTGTTCCCGGACTATGAAGTACACCGGACAATGGTTACTGTACTGTTCTACACACCGTGAATGCGTTTGAATTGTATCGCAAAACATACTGGATACCTGTAAATTCTGTCCAGGGATTGTGAACAACCTTGCCTTTTCTGTTCCGGAAATTGCTACAAACTGCTACCTCCCCTGTGGAACTCTTCCTGTTTTTCAAAATGTAAACATCCAAATTATTTTCAACTCGTGGAAGTGATTTTTAGTAAGGGTCCTTTCACTTCTCAATTTTTTTTATGCCATTATGTCCCTCTAAACACATAAATAACTAGATTCGTATTTGGTTACTATAAGTTTGGTTGAATCCATGGACCTATTAGGTCCATGGTTGATCGTATTTGTCATCATTTATTATTATCTAGTATTCTTAAGTTGCAACGAGAGATTTCAAATACCGGTGTCCCTAAAAAATTGTAAAATTCTGATTTTTTGCCTTGAGTAAAGGCTTTCCATCAAAATAATCGAACGCCAGCTTAAAGGATTAACTGAGATATTTCTTTGGTACAAAAATTGTGAAATTTCTAATTGCGTTAGGAGCAATACGAATTACAGGCTGTTTTAATATATTGAAATATAGCAAGTCAAAATCACCTTTTTTTTCTCTCTTAAGACCTTCTGTATCCAAATACAAATAAGAATCTATTGAGTGTCTAAATCCTATACTGGAAATCACTATTATGACACCATAGCTGGGTGCCTCAAAATCTCGTCGTTGCACCTTTAATCCCCCCCCCCCGAACGTTTTTTTGGTTATCACATGAAGGCCGTGGGGGTGCAAACAAACAAATAACTCCCGGTAACCTCCACCAACTTCCTCTTACTGTCGGTTACCCATGCTCGTTCGTATGAATTCGCGAAAAAAAAAAGGATGTTTTCCTTCCCCCCTCGACAATTTCGCTAATTTTAGTTTTCGCGAAAAATAAGAAAAGGTACTTTTTCATTTGGAAGTTCGCGAAATTGAAAAGGGTAGTAGCCTAAGGGTGGTCGCACCGCACGCAGAAAAACCAGTAGGCTATTAATAAAGTTAATTTTTTGTCCGTGATTTTCGGAATGGATTCCATCAAAGTATCAATCCTCAAATCTTCAGCTGACGGCATAGGGCCTTCTGATATATTTGTGCTCATGTTCGTTATTTTGTGTTTCGTTGACCGTATTTACCATATTCGTGTTGTTTGAAAAGGGTGGTAATTAAAAAAACATTCATGATTTTCGCGAAAAAAGGGGGTATATTTTTGACCTAAAATTCGCTACTTTTGCTCAAAAAAAGGGGTGTTTTTTTAAAAACCAAAAACAGCGAAAAGGGGTGTTTTTTCAATTCCTCTCCTACGAACGAGCAGGGTACCCGACAGTACGAGGAGTGACGGTACCGGAAATAACAGACAATTTTCAATTGTTTTTTATTTATGGTAATGTTTTGCAACCAACCATGCAGTATATGCTATCCTGGTGGTGGTTGGTGGTGGTCGTGGTGATGGTGGTGCTTGGTGGTGTTGTGGGTGGGTAGGGGGGTGGCGCCCCATATCTTTGTGGATATTAACTGCCTGTCCTTGAACCCATTTTGACATCAAACGGAACACCTCAATGACCCTCCCATGCACTTTAATCTACAACCAATGATGCGCCTTTTTCATAATTTCAACATAAAGCTTCAATGCCCCGTCTCGTACATTGGTAGGCACATATAAGTCGCATATGAGTGCACCATCAAAGGAAACCCAATAACCCCCCCTCGCGTCAATCTACAACCAAGACACTTTTCTATCAATCTGTCAAATAAAAACTTCCATAGAACAATTTTATCTTATGAAAAGCCCACAACTTGAAGCTTATTTCATAACACATGGTAGAATATAGAACAATTTATATTCAAGGACCCCCTCCACGAATTGCCCCCCAAAATACTGTATATACTTTGCCACCTCACCAGACTTACACAGATGAACTATACTATCCTCTGAAACTTCCTGTTCAGGATTTATAACAAATTCACTTCCTATCCGGGGTAGAGGTTTTTTTTCAGCCTGGGATTTCAGAGTATTTTCTTAATATTGGGGGGGGGGGGGGATTTAGTGACCACCTACAACTTATTTGCCCTGTATAATGAATGGAATTAAACCTTTATAATAATTATACTTTTAAATACCCGAATATGCTAAATTCTTGTGGTCAATAGACGGTCAGTATCTTTTTATATGGTCTCTTAATGTACCATAATGTTTCCCCCCGGAAATAACCCCCATTTTGGGGGTTGCGTTCAGGAATCGGCTTTTACCTAACTATTCGTATGCCTCATAAAGATCTGATTAGAAGCCACATGAGATTACAACTTTTCCTCTTTCACAACTGAAAGCTATTCAGGCCTACCATATGGTACTAGGCACATATAGTCGCATATTGAAGTGCTCCCCCCCCCCATGGTTTGCCACCCCAATATACTGCCATTTTGAAACCTCAAAACAAACCTTCCACCAGACCTTTTCTACTATCCATGATAATACGGTTCTGGAGTGAACAAATTACTTACTTCCTAATTGTGGGTTTTTTGTTATTATATTTAAGCAATTTTCACTGTAGTTCTTAATAAGGGGTCATTTAGTGACCCCCCTAACATTATTTACCCTAGGATCATTACTACATCAGAAACATTATACCTACATAACTAAATAAGCTAAGTCTTGGGTCATTACACGGCCAGAATATCTTATTTGTCTTCCTATGTACCATATGATATGATTTTCTTAATTTATGACCCCCCGGAAAATAACCCCTAGATGAGGATGCGTTGCAGGATTCGGCCCTTTTTACGCTACATATTCTTATTCCTCATAAATTCTGATCTAGAAAAAACCACATGAGATAAACTCTCCTTCCAGGGGTACATAGCTCATTTTTAGCCCGGACTAGTTGTCAAATTTGAAGTCAAGCTCTACTCGAAAACCTGCTTTTTTCGGAGCAACATTCAAGCTAACAACCGAAAACAAGTTATGGCCCGTTACTGATCTGAAATTTTTTAATTACGCTAATTAGTACACAGATTTGTTTCTTTAAACTTCCAAATTTGTAATTGCATGACTTATAGTAAATTATGATACAAGAATTTCTATAAAATAATCACTGTTGTAGGCGAGAGAAATTAATTTATTTGTCATTGTCTTAAATATGTAGGGTGAAAAAACAATAACTACATAATAAATATAGCTGTTTGAAAAACGATAAAAAACATAAGAAATTATGTTGTTCCCGAGACCTTTATTGACTTAAATGATCATGAAATGGGAACGGAAGTCTGATTTTCCACCCCCCCAAATAAAGAAGGGAAAAAAGAAAGGTAAAATGAGCAATTTGCAACCAAAATAAGACCACTGCAAATCTTAAATCACAAGACTTTGAACTACAATTCCCCCGCTTAAAATTCGCAGATGTAATTGTTACACCTCCCTACATGAGATACATGACAGATTTGAATTCTGTAGCCAAGACCTTCCAATTATGTATTGTTTATTGAGGTTCAACCTATCTGTCTACACACACACACACACACACAAGTCCACACACACCACACAAGTCACACACACGCACACATCACACAAAAAAAAAAAATCGCAGAAAATCCATAGCAAGTAACTGTTAAAAGATGTACAGTTCATGGGTTGTTATGTGGTCTGTAACCAATTTCATGTGATCGATGTGCTATTTCACCATAGCATGGGACTTTGGTTGTTAACAATTTTAGTGTTATAAAGACAGGGGATTCCACGTGGACCAAGATTGTGTTTGTGGTGGTGGTGTGGTGGTGCGCCATGTTTGATGCTAAATTATTTGACCAATATTTTACGGTAATGGTTTTAATATTAGTTGCGATTTAAGTGGTGAAAAAAAAATAAAATCACCACGTGTTTATCTAATGAGCATAAATAATCATTTTGGTCATTGTGTGCTATGTAAAATTATGTGTTTTCCCTAAAAGGGGAAGTACATGATTTTTTAACTCATATAAATATGTCTATTGATAGATGGGGCCCTCACCCTTAAAGCCCCATCTTTTAAGTTTTGCACCAAATGTAAATTCTGTTTGGAAGTGAGAGAAAAATGTAATTTGGTAATCCCCATAGAGTTATGTGTCAAAATTAATATTGGGGTTGACCAAAATGAGGGGGCATATTTTCGTCTCATAAATCCCAAACCATAAAACAAAACATCCAAGAGGTGTCTGAAAAGTTACAACAGGGATAACTGGCTTGTGGCATCCAAGCGTTCATAGCGACGGTGCTTTTTGATGACAAACATAACATACATCCTCAGGTAGCATTGACCATGTCGGCCTACCTCCACAGAGGCCTACATCTAGGCCTACATCAGAGCCTACATATTATAAGGGACATGTAACATTGCAAATAAACATACCTAACCATTATACTGACCAATTGCTGCATTGCAGTTGGGCAGTATAAGTAACATTAAGATGTGTATTCTGGTTTTATGACTTAATTCCCTTAGTACCTTCGGACAAGCCTACATGAAATACAAAAAAAGCTACTCACTTGATGAGAGAACATGGCCAGGAATGTTGGGAAATGGATTGTGTAAATCTGTGTTAAAATAGATGACACATGATTAAAATTTAAGAAATATTAAGTTAACTTTATGATTATCAGAAGTAGACATTACATGAAATTTAAAAATGTAGATGTTGAAAGAATAGTTTGTTCAAATTTCATCTTCTGAAGTAGTTAGAGTGAGGTGTTTGTGACCATGGACCTGCTAGTAAGGTCAAATAGCTCTAGTGCCACAACTTGCTCGCTAAAACTTTCAATCCCAATTAGTGAAATGGTTAAACTTGAAAGATGACGTCCCATTTCACAATTCGGGTGCCACTTTTGTACATGAGGGTTATTGTTTCAAAGTGACGTAAGAGCTTGTTAGCCTACTCATCCTTCTTGCCATAAAATGGGTTTTTATGAAAATACCTCTGGTAAGCTTTATTGTTCAAAACTTTCACATAAAATCCATTTAATTGTTTATTTTTGTGGAAAAATGGATTCTACCATTACAATGAATGAAGGTGCATTTGACTTGCCCTTACAATGATACTAGAAAACTTGGACAACAGAAAGTACGCCTCTTGTATCCTTTATAACAAATATGAATAAATGGTTGCTGTGTCACAGATTTATAACAATGCAATGTGTATTTTGTGACAAAAACTGGAATTTACTATAATAATAGTTACGTCACCACTTGGAAATAATCATGTAGGGCTCTGAAATCGATAGTTTAAACTCTTGGTATGGGTATAGGAACAAATATTGCTAGCTGCCAGGAGAAATAGGGAAATTTAATATCGTGCTTGTTAAAAAGTAGGAGTGAAGATTGTTTATGTGAACGCGACAGCTGCCATTGTTGTGGATTTTGAACGCTACCTTATACACTGTATTTTCAAGACAAAGATTGTGGCACAGAGTGCATGGTACAGTCTATAATTATACTGGCATATACTTCAATATTTCATTATTGGGAAAACCGCTAATATGTTGTAATATAATTCTAGGTCAAATATTATAACAGGATCTGGTAGCAGGGCTCTGGTTCTTACTGGAAATGAAAGATTCACACCTATAAATCAAATGTTGTATTTGGAAAAGGATTACAAATGCGAATACATGGATGATAATTTAATAAAATTACAACCTATACTAGAAGTTAAAAGTTTATAGATGAATCCATTTCTCCGCAAGTATCAATGCTGATGTAAAACAATAAAAAAGACAAAAATTTTGTGAACTTGAGAGTTATTGATCAGATTTTTCCAAAACCAAAACATGATCTTGCAGTTCGGAACTATGCCTTAAACCCATTTAATTGGGAGGAATAATGTCGGAATCACATAAATTAATTGATCTATCATGCAGAACTAAACAACAAACAGTTTGCCCAAAGGTTAAGTTGATAATCTCTACATTTACTGGGACTATTTTGCCTCTTCTAAAAATGAATGACAGTGGTATCAGATGATGCCATGAACCTGGAAATAGTTCCATTTTTTAAAGAATAGAATTAAATAATAGTTGCCGAATGGGAAATAAGTGCAAAATCATCAGAGTGCATCCATTAAACTACCTAAGTGTATCTTTCTTTAATAATAAAAAAATCATCTTTCCGCAGCAGTTTCTCAAATGCAATAATACCATGGTGAATGAAACTGATCACTTATGGTTTATAAAGAGCACAACTGTAATTGACCCTGTCAGTATGATGCTTGGTTCAAAATTTGAAATACACAATGCAATTATGTTTAGGGTCAAGCTGGTAATTGTAAGTCAAGGATGTGTCACTTCTGATTTCTATTTTACATTATTAACATGTACTGAAAAAAGTTGTAATATATGTGCGGGCCTAAATGTAGCAGTACAGCTAGTACAATCAGGTTATATGAGTTTACAATTGGCAAAATACACATTTAAAAACGAGGGGGGGGGGGGGGTGACAATGTGATTTTTTTAGAATGATTCTGGGTAATCATAACAAACTTCATAAGAAAACAAATATTTTGCCACTGCTTCTAAATTTAAGCCAGCTTGATTTGCTATCACATAATTAAACAAAATCGTAAAAAAAAAACTACTGCACATCTATGGGTCCTCATCTTTGGACAATTAACACTCATAGATGAATTTAATGAGTCATACCAAAATAAACCGCAGGATTGGAAGGACCAGAGTATGATTACTATATGTTTAATTCTAGTTGCTCTTACAAGCTTAGATCGTTGTGTTCATTTTAATTACCCCTTACATTGCCTCTCCAATGTATGTTGAATTGAAAAATCTGTCTTTTTCTTATATTTTAAACGTTGGCTTGTTTTACGATAGAGGGATCAAAACTTTCATGATGTGCATAATTAAAATGTGAATTTCAAGTATCAAAGGTAATTTGGTGGTCATTTTTAACCCGTTTGTAATTGGGATAGTTTGACGGCCAAGACACATCTATAAAATTAAATTGAACAAAGAAATGCGATTTAAACTAATATCTCCTTTTTTCCTTGACATGCAAGGTTAACATATTTTGCTGGGAAACAAATGTCATCAAATGTAAAAAGGTGCAACAAATATGTGATTTGACATACTTTTTGTGAGGGGATTTGATTTTTTGATATATTTGCATTTTATTTTAAATATATCAAGCAAATTTCCAAACTATGTCTCTTTTTAGATTAAATTGTTGATTGAGAACAAGAATTGGCGATCTAAGGTTTCCTTGCAGAGGGGGCTACCAGCTTGGGGCAGATAGGAGACACTACCTGTGGTTTGTGGAATAGCACCACAGAGTAATGAAACATCTCTGGTCTTACCCACTGTTTGAGAAAACAATACACAAACAAGGACTTGGCAGGAATTCAGTGAAGCAGCCAGACATTTGTACCCATCTTGGGATGGATAATATTTGAGAACCACTGTGTGTGGAAATGATAAGATAAATTTCTACAACAAAATATTGTTTTTTGGCGAATGTTACATTAACAGCAAAAATGGAAAAGTGTGTCCATAAAAGTGAAAACAATCACCTCTCAAAAAGTCATTGTTGCTGGCAAAATCAAATTGCGCCAGAGTCAGTAATAGTAAGACATCGCATATCTGACGAAAGTGGCGCAAATCACAAAACTTGTACTGAAAAAATGTGTTTCTCGTGAAACATGCGGTCGCCATACAGGATATATAAAATGTTTGTTAAAACCTACTTTAAATTATGGTACCCCTTCCCTGAGAAAAAAGGTTAGCCTAATTTTATGGTAATTCTTCCCTGAGAAAAAGGAAGCGTAGCCCTAGTCAGGTAACATACAACACTTGCGAACATTTCACATAACGTTCATAGGACGTTTGGACGTTGTTTGTGTGAACATCGGCAAACATTGCACAACGTTTGTGGAAGCATACATGTTGTTGGAGTGTTGGGACCTGTGGCTGTGGATGGTGTTGGTAGGTCTAAAAAAATTGGTCCAACAAAGATTTCTGGACATTGGTTTGCCTCTCTGTTATTGTAAGCAAAAAAAAAAAAAACCAAATTGTGATATTCTAGACCCACTATACCTTTCTACTACAAGAAAATATTCCCAACTTCTGTCTGTGATAATCTCAGTAAAAAAGTAAACATCGTACACCTTTTCTTTGGTGGAATACATGTCGGCACAATGAGCTACAATGGTTATCATTCCTTGCTACTGGACCAATAGAAAACACCATTCTACAAGGTACAAAGTGACAAGGTGCTGCGCCTTTGTTCACACAACTAAAATGTGACACAATTGATGCCTTCGGGCCAAACTATGGGGGGGGGATTTGAATAAACAAGAATTTTAAATTATACTCGTATCAAGCTAGCCCAATATAATAGTGCCATCATTTGAAAACCCTATACCCGTAGCATACTTGGTTTGAGTAGGTATTTGAAGTACTCAAAACAGATTTATATCAAACGTGCACTTTGAATTCCCATTTTTTCAGTTTGTCAATATTGATCCCATGAATTTTTTTCTTTTGTATGGATGAAAGCTTCTTTCTTGTTTCTTAAAATTAAAAAAACATTAATCTTCACTCCAACAATTAGTTTCTACAGTAATTTCATAATTTCATAACTTGCCGATTGGTAAGATAAAGTAATGATAAACATTTTTCCCAATAAAAAATATAAAATTGACTTGCACTATTAGGTTACCTATAATGATTGACTTGTAGATTTCTTACAAATAGTAAGCTCAATATTGGTATATTTTTGAATGATGTAAATATTGCACTCTTTAGAGCTTGACTTAACTGTACAATTTGAAAGAATGTCAAATAAAATAAGTGTAAATCATATGCAGGCGTTGTAAATGGTTTTCCATTTTAACTTGCGAACCTATGTTACTTAATTGCTACCACTGTTGAATGGCCTTGTCTACCAAGGACCAGGTCAAACAAGGCATTACCATGATTACCCAGGAGGGCAATTGGTTTTGGGGTGTATAATAATTTGATAATCGGGCTGTTGTTGATATTAGTGGTATCGGTTGCGCATGGCTACAGAGCGCATAGCTCTGTAGGCATGGCGCGGATGTTCAAGGGTATTATGTTTGATAGCGATTACTTTTTGCAGGGGAAGTTTCTGAGTTTTGAGTTTTGCACAGGTAATTTAACAGAAGCTATTGATGATGTGAACTTATATTTTTTCTAATTATCATGATCTTACTAGATCTTTTGAACAAAGGTTTAAGAGATGATTTTTAATGTCACTGTTACTGCCATAGTAAATGCATGTAGCAGTTTCACAAATACCGTTGGAAAGCCCCAATGCCCAAATCGAGCGATCTTGTCCACCATCCCGTACAGAACCACACGTATATGTCTCACATCTTGATGATTGTTACGCTGTGACACCAGAGCATGACAGATATGCTTGACTGCTTTGACCGTATTGTAGTATAATGGTAACGAGATGAATAGTTGGTGTCACGTGTCAGTTACCAGGTCACGTGTGTCAGGTATCAGGTATCAGTTGGCTCTTCGGGGGCGACCGGATATATATAAATTTCCGACTATGTTTTAAAGCAAGGTCTGTACAGACCCTCTGCCAAAAGTGCTATTATTTTTTTCCAAAAGACACAGGGTATGATGTCAAACAGTACAAAATTACCTGTTCCATACTGATTCAAAAACCGAGTACGATGACGATAATCGGTTTTTTTTCCAAATGTAGGGATACGTACGCCAGTTTACCTGAATGGGTCCCCCGATAGCAAAATAATAAACCAACCAACAAAACAACAAACACCAAACAAAATTTTTACTTTTTTCAAAAAATTGGCTGTATTCCCATATAAAATCTTTTAAGATTTTAAAATTATTCTGTTTTTAGTTTTGTTTGTTTTTAGATATTAATGAATGTGAAAAAGAGGGGTCCAAAGTCTACAAACTGCAAAACATAGTCGGCCGGCTAAATACCCTTACTGTGGACTGAATGAGCAGACGATCCCGTGTTAGTTATAGCAGGCTTACAGCCACTTGCGCGCGGCGCTGCGGGGGGGTTATGCGTACCGTGAGAGTGAGTAGTTCTGGGACACTACTAATAATTAGAGGACAGATTTTCGTGATTCATGGTGGCTATGGCCAGTGCAAGACCAGCAAGTTGGCCCAACAGATAAAATCTCTGGACAGATATTTACAACTGAGTTGCCACTGCTACGTGGTTCACTTGACAAGCCCATTAACTTGTTATACTCTGCTCTGCCAGCCTCATAGGAAAAAAAAAAATGTGAGTCCGGTCAGTTTCAAAATCCAAGGACCCTGGTGAACGAGTTCGGTTGGTCATGAACTTGTGTTACCTTCTGTGTTATGATATTGCTAATAGGTTATTTCACAAAGGTTTGTTTCAAAACTATACCCTGGGGCTATAGAGTTGGCAAAGTGGGGTTAAACTGTGGTCACAGCTGTCAAGAGCTTTTTGGTAGCAGGAATATTTGTATAGGTGGGCTTTCCAATAATGTGAAATTCTTCAATTTGATCTCAAATGATAGTTCCAGGGCCATTGAAGAAACAGAGATATATTTTACACATAAAATAGATTACCAAAAACCGGGGGATAGGGACATTGATGAGGAATAAAGACATCCAGGTAATTTGGTAATTTGTAGGCCAAACTTTAAGTTTTCCATAATTTAAGCAAAAATGTGTATAGTACATGAATATTTTGACTTCGGACACTGATATTAAAAACACAAGGTTCTAGAACTCGATCAAACAAGGTGCATAGCGTGGGAAACTGCATCGGGTGCGTGTTCTTGTGTTACAGCCATTTTCGTCCGTTCTGATGAATTTAACGTCGCCGGCGACGTAAATTATAAAATCGTTGTTTACCCATAAGGAATGTGATTTGGTCTTAATCATTTCGGGTGAGGGCTTTTGTATATTAAACGCCTACAACTGCAAAAATATCGATTTTGAAAACTCAGGGCCGCACTATTTTTCCAAATTGTTCTGCCAGTGTCTCTTTAATGTTCAAATCTAGCCGACCTATCTATCATAAGATTTGCATAGAAGGTCGTCACAATATGAGCTCACATGTCTAGTCAGTCCGGGATCCCGAGGGAGAGAGTATACCCGCATTGCCAAAAAACAGGTTGAGGAATAACAACTTGAGGTGTTTATATTTGATGATAGAATTAATTATTTCAGCACATACGTAACATGTGTGCTACCCATTAACAACCAGTGTCGAAAAAGGGAGTGGGGGTTGTTTTTTTGTTATGCCAAAAGTGTGTGTTTGAAAAGCAACAAACTTTTGTGGCAGAGCCAATGTTTTTCACTTCAAAACGTCTTAAAAATTTGACAATCATCCAGTTGTAGGAGAAGTTATGCAACGAAATGTCCTGGAATTTTAAGGGAGGGACTTTTTTTTGGAACCGTGTAGTTGTTAACCATAAAAGCGTAAACTATTCTTCAAAATCAGTGATTCCAATGTTTGCATTTGGGTGTTACGAGCAAATGTATGTATCACAGTTGTGGTGGCCAATGTGCTGTTATATCGGGAATTTCTTGCAAAGACGATCGACTTTTGAAGTCAGATTAGGCACTGTAATACCCTTGTACTACTAAAAGCTAAAGTTCAGATCATAGAGAATAGAAAACGGGGAGACGAGGCTGGGGATCACGAAAAAGACTTATGTGATGTTCATCAACGTGTATGTATTATAATCAGATTGTCTCATCGCCAGATGTCATTTTCTCTGTTAAATCAAGCTCTTTGTTAAATACTAGCTTACAAGGAATTGGTTCACGGACACCATGTTTAACAGAAGATGCGTAAAAAACTCGGGCTATTTATACCCCGAATCAATATGTAATTGTCTGATGAACTTGCGCAAAGGGAAAT
>JAMKCH010016725.1:0-71948 GCA_023653785.1 Ophioderma brevispina | reverse complement strand
CTAGAAGTAGAGTCACACTCCTTTGAATTCTGTGGAAATTCAATCTTTATTGGCAATTCGCTTTTAAGTGAAAAAACAGTGAATTTTTCCAAGAATAACAAAACATCATAGAGATGTTGATAGAGCCGTCGCCACAAGGGAACTTGTTGGTTTACCAATATTTCCGACCGATCAGAACATAAATTTTTGCTGTTTTCAACCTGGATTCTCTTAAGGAGGGTTGTCCAGAGAAAACCACCTGATGGTGGGAAGATAAGGTTGGACAAATCCTTCCATATTTGTCATATGAAATCTATATTGATGGTTTATCTTCATGGAACATAATAATTCTCAGCTACATGCCAGGCCGTGTTCTAGACAGAAAATAACCAATTTTTGCCGATTCCTTCTTCAAAAAATCGCCTCTAGTCGAATACATGGCATATGCTTTTTAAACGGAACACTGATATTTTGTTTGTCTGACACGATTTTAGACTAGTTTCATCAACCTCATAGAGCATTTGTAGCCACATATTTGTTTTACTCTTATTCATTAGGATTGGAGGAATGCTTACATAATGAACCCGATTTTTGTCATTTTTGCGTTAAAATAGTATTAAATTGGAGCATCGGATTTTTCAACAGGCAGTCACCCGAGTAGAAAAAATTATATGTCATACATAACCGTTGGTATTTTTTTTAACTTTGCAAAATATAAAAAATCACCATTGGGGTTTTTTGCCCCCCTTATGAAATACCACAATTTAAAGTTATCCACGGATTTAATTTTTAAACACCTTAAATGCACCCTTAAAACATGCTCTTTTAAGCTCAGATTAGTGCTTATATTACTGTCAGATACAAAAAAAAACTATGATGGCCATTCACCTCACTATTTTTACACAATCACACCTCACCACACATACATCGCCACGCCCCTGTCACACCACACCCACAACACACACACACACAACAATCTCCATACGCAAACTTGAAAGTAGTTTTCAGTAAATTCTCTACAGTTCAAAGCTGGCTCCACCGATTACAACACATATTCTCTGGCGTAAAGGCCACTGCCGACATCCTAATATCCAAAATTACATTGAATTGACACAGCCCTTTTTTTAATGTAAAGGTTCAGTAACCTAAGGGTTACTTTAGGCATTGTGACTTTAAATTTTATTTTTGTGTCGTCTGCACGAGGGCACGCATGGATTGTGCTTTGGTAGTGTGGTATCCGTCTGTCCTGTGGTAAAAATGTTAAGCCTAAACATAATTACCCACTGATTTTACAATGCACACTGTATTTTCATGACACTTGCCTGTATGTCCTTGGGTAGTGCTCCACAGTTACCCTCTCAAGAGTGGGGTCACTGGGCCAATCTAAGGTTCATGCCCCAAAGTGGTCAGAATTCTCAAATTGCTTGGGTGTATTATGTCAATCAATGTTCATCATGACACTTGAATTCAATGATCCTCGGTTAGTCTGTCCTATGTGTTGGTGACCTTGTGACCTCGTGACTTTGTCCCCTTCAAAAACGCGCGATGGCAGAAAAGCGTCCGTTCCGTGAACGCTGTATTTTTTAAAATTCATGATTTTTAACGCTACTCAATGTACCGTAGGACACAATCGTTTGCACACATCAATATAAACGAAGCCTCCCCTCTCCCCGGCAAAGTTGAAATATTTAACTGACATGCTCTTCAAGACTGCCCAACATGTTGTGGGGGTGGGGTTAAGTGTAGTGGTTTGCTTTCAAGCTTATATTAAGCCTACTTCAGTGGCAATCTCAATGATGTCATACGCCTTCAATGCATGTAAAAGGTATCACAGGTGGGAACTAGATTTGACCGGTGTAAAATTAGTCCGAGATATAATCCTCCTGGAGCCATTATAGTCCGGGCTCCATAGATGACAACGCAATAAAGCGTCAACTGAATCGAGTGTCCTATTTTTTACCATTGTAGGTGGGCTATGAGGCCGGCATACTATAAAAAACTTCTATACCGGGATTGTAGTTGACAGCATCTGACCTTTTCTTTCGCACAATTTTGTTTCCGTACAAAAATAGTTTCAAGTATTTTAACTTTGAGAGAACAAGCAAAGTTACCTCATTCAGTGTGGTAAATTGGACCACTTACTTTAACGACCACTTACAACCATTGGCCTGTTCATTAATACGGTAATATTTTCAGCTAATTATTACAGCTCACATAACAAAGAGCCCCCCCCCCCCTTGTCAGAATTTGTTGTTTTGATGTGTAGGTACTGTGAACTATAATGTTAACGTAATATATCTGTCATGAATAATCCACTGACCTTGTTTTTTTATAACGTACAATGATGATCTGCAATTCTGGTATTCCTTACTTCTTTGATGTACAATTGAATTTTTGCCCTTGTACACTGTGTATATCTATGTCAGATTTCATTGCCCGATTTTGACATTATACTAGGTATTGGGATCATTTTGGTATAATGTAGGAGGAAGACAATGCTATCCATTGGCTTTACCAACACCTATAAATAACAGGTGCTTAATAAGGAATCCGGAGGGGTGGTAGCCAGCCTTGCTGAAGGGGTTTAAAAAGGATGGGTAAGATGAGGTGTTAAAAATCAAAATGAATTTTCCTAAACTAAAATGCCAAAACCCAACTGTGAAAATTTATATTCTTGACAGTCCTTAGACTTTGGACTCATACCAGTTAAACGAGAGAAATACGGGCCGCAAAGAAAAACGTCAATTTAAAAAAACATGTTTTGTGTTGACAAATCGTATTTTTAACAGGTTTTACACTAATAGAAACACTGCAAGACATTGCATACCCACCATTTTTTTAATATGCGTTTGCAAAACAATCTAATATATACATAGTCTGCATATGAGGGTTATCGTGCAAATTAATTAAAAGATATATGCAAATACGAAATAAAGAGGTATTAAATATCTCAAAAACTGCTGAAACTTGGCCAAAATAGGCAATATGATCTAGAAACACTGCTATGTGTAAGAGGGAAGTTATTCCACCAAGTGAAATGTTTCCTCCAAACATACCCATAGAAAAAATATAAGAGATTTCAAGACCTTCATCTTCCTGAATAGGGAAATTTCAGGTGGTTTTATCAGACATAGCACTCTTAAAGTGAACTATTACAGAATTTCTTTAAAAAAGCACTCTGACCCATAGTACTTAAAGGTGCACCGATAGATTTCCAATACAGGCATCCTAAAAATGTGAAATTCTGATTTTTGGCATTGGTTGTAAAGATTATACCAAAATACCCGATCTGATTAAGCTGAGAACTGTTTCTTTGATACAAAAATTGTAAAATTTCTAATTTCTATAGGAGCAATAGGAAAATTTACGCCGGTTTTATTGGAAATATGAAGCATATACAATAAACGTTTGTTTGTGTGGTTAACTGTGCAGTTACTAATAGAAAACCACAAAACCATGACTAGGTCATAATGGTACCTATGGTCATGCAGCCTCTTAATTAACTTGCCAACTGATGAATAACTTGAATAAATGTATCAAAAAGGGTGCATTTTAAAACAAACGGTATTGACGATGAAGTGTCTAGTGCCACTGATCCAAGATAATGCATTATTTTGCAATTTAAAAAAAAAAATCTGAGCTGCTATGATCATTAACAGAACCCAGGGTTAAAAGACTCACATGACTTGTGGCTCTTTGTCTACTCAAGTATGCTTGAGAAAACATGGGAATGTAAGGTAATATCTATTTGTGATTTAATGTACTCTTGTGTTATCTTTAGGCCTCCTGAGTATTTATTCCAAAATGTTTTGTAAAACTGCATGCATGTAACATTGATTATATCATTTCCTAGTCATCACTAGTCTCAAGAGTGTCACAATTTGCATCATAAAGGTCGATAGCTATATAGTCCTTGTTTGCCAGGACCTAAGATTTTACTGGACACTGGTATATTGTGTCACGAGGGTGTTTTTGAAAATCAATCCCACAATGCATTGCAGTGTCCTATACTGTACTGTACTAAACACATGTCCGTAACTTTTAAGATAAGTACTTTTTTATCCTAGGCTATTAAAAAAGAAAACCTGTTTTACGGCGAGCGGACCTTTCAAGTAGGGTCGGGCAAATTTTTTTTTTTTCTGGAGACCGATTCAAAAATTGGCCTAAAAGAGCCCCAAAATCTGAAAAATCAAGAGAAAAATGAAAAATTTTTACAAATTTTCTAAAAAAAATTGCCCCAAATTGATAAATTTGGGCTGAAACAGGCTGATTTAACATATTTTTGTAACAAGTTAAAAAAAAAAAAAAAATTGCAAAACTGAAAACTCAGGGTCGGTCGGTGCCGTAAAACATGGTTTTTTATTTTCATCGCCCTCAAAGGATAAACGTTGTTCCAAAGTCAAGACCACAGAACATTTCATATCATGCAAAAAATCCCTAAGTACTAGCCTTTGTGGGCTAAAATGAGTGTAACAGTCAGGGTTTTTATGTGTTAAGAATAGGATTTTTTGTGGGATCACATGACCTTATTAGGTGAAATTAAACAAAACTGGGACTTGTGGGATGACTCAATCACCCTGTGATTGGATGTCCTGAAAAACTGCAATTTTTCCCCATTTATCTGAGAATTTAAAGCTCTTTTGTTATGCGCAAAGAGTATAAAAATTTGGTTATCTTTCATCAATATTTAATGAAGGGCTCTTAAAATAAGTATTTAACTCTCATAACAAAATGTCAATTTGAAACTTTAGAGATAAAGTAATGTCCATCAAGGTCATTATCTCATCAAGATTAAAACTTGTATAATTAAATTAGGTCATCCCCTCTAATGCAAGCTGCCACTTTTAATATCAAGTTGTATACCACCGCTTCTACTCATTTTATCATCAGGGAATTGTCCGACCTTGAAAAAGAAATTTGTTCGTATCAGTGCTTCTAAGTTAGATGGTGATTAAAGTGTATCAATACTCAAGAAATACAAGAACAATTAACTGATCAAATAACGGAGTGGTGGACAACTTTATGTTTCTAGCTATTTTACGGTGCATCTCGGTTCTGTCATTGTGGTTTCTTTTCCTTCTTCTGGATACCTTTTAAAATGCTTTTTTCTTTTTTTTTTAAGATGCATGATGGATTCACCCCAACCTGGTGAGAGACTTTTGTGACTAAGACTTGATATGGTAAAAAAATATCATTTGGTCATCTTGGGGTCAATTTCTAAAGAGCTGCAAATATGTGCTTCTCCTACTTCAGATGCTTTGATGATGTAAATTGCAGTATTCATCAGCTATATGATTCTGTTATGACGTCCTCGTAGGCCGTCAAAGGTCCGAATACCTTTTAAACAAAGGAGCCTTGTGCACAAGTGATCAATTTATACAATACAGGCTGTCCCAAAAAAATGTAACAATTTAAGCACTCGGAACACAGCCATGTTGTAAACACCTAAAGTACGCATGGATCTCTGTTTGGTATGCTCTTAACGCTTACTAAATACTTTTTTGCCGTTTATTTCATTGCAATGCGATATGTAGACAAAGATATATGCTTTTCAAAACGTAGAGTACAATTCGGATTGGTTCCGATTTGCAGGGGTTACATTTGTAAGATTTGTTGAAATTTGGATTTTTCTAACATACTCAAAATTGGGTTATTGATTGTGTTATTGATTGTTTAATTGAGCTATTTAAGAATTGACAATCCATTTTGAACTTCATTATTGCCATAAGTGTGATCATTGGCTTTATGATCAGCAATACTATGTTTTTTCAAATATTAATCAGTCACTTTCATTAGCAGAGCCCGTAGCAGAGTTAGTAGCCCTATCAAATCGCTCAAAACTTTACCCAGGAATGTTAAACCAAACCAAATTAAACCAAACAATCAGACGCTTCCATATTGGATTCCCGAGAAAATCTATGATTCTAGAGGCAAAATAAACACAAAACACAAAGTACACAAAAAAAGATAAACTTCTGAAAATAAGCATTAACAATGGTCTAATAAGCAGGCCAGATTGGAAATAAGACACCAGGGTAGGCCATCCATAGCTATGCAGATCCACGGACCAGAAGAGCACGACCTCAAGCCCACGTTTCTCTTTTTAAAGAGCAGTTGTGTAGATACACCGATGAACGTTTGGAAAAACAAAACCGGTGGCAAGAATCCGAGTCCTTCTAAATAGAAAAACACACTGCAAAATGTTTTGTTGTCTTTTTAAGCCTGGAAAAAAGATGTGCTATGAACCAAGTGTATTCAGGTTGCATCATGCATTCCATGTTCTCACATGCAGAAGATCGGACCAAGTGGAGTTTGCCCGCTATATTTGATGAGCATATCTTTTGTTTTACTATCAGAATTGGAAGAAATAAATGGCATATTAAAGCTTATTTCATTGGCTTTAAATGATACCAAAACAAAGACCTATGCGTACTTTTCTTTTGAATCAATCTCGTCGTTCCGAGTGTTACATTTTTTTTGGGACAACCTGTATAACAGATTTTTAATGATTTGTAAGTGGGGGGTTCAAGAATTTTGGTATGTCCAAAAAACATTACATAATCAAAATTAACAATTAACACAAATATTAAGATTATACTTAATTGTAAAACAAGAATGTCAACTAGAAGCGTTGCAGTTCAACGATGATATGTGCTAACAGCGAAGACGCGCCAAAATGACAGTATGCAAAGTCCATAAAACTCCTCAGGTAATATTCATGGGAAATCTTCTCATTCCTGAAGTTAACTTTGTCCAGCAGTTCAATACGACAATGTTACCATAAGCCCTTGACGACATTATATTCCACAGTATATCAGTCAAGATATCACCACATTTCTATCTGTCCACAATTTTGGAATCCTCCTTTTGATTCCCAGCACTTTCGCTTGCAAAGACGAAGTAGAATATTACACACTCTGCTCACCTGGAATTTAAAATTATAAAGCCTGGCACTGTGTGTTAAGCATAAAATCTACCATTATGTAGATAAAACTAGGCTATAACCATAATGTTATAGCTTGAATATTGCAACTGCTTGACGGGGACTTACTCAAATCTCAACTATATACTGACTTCACAAAGTGCACGAGTTCTAAAAATAGACTTCAAACGGCATCAGGCATAACATAACCTGAACCACATCACTTCCATATATAACTTTGTCGGGAAATTCCCTGATCTTACAATTTTTTTGATCAAGCATAACAAGTTGACTCCGTTTCTAAGTTTACATCTTGGGGGAATCCCCACTTTCCCTTATTGTGCAATCTAAACAGGTGCATTTAGCAAAACAAATCAGGGTATTCCCTTTTCTCTCTGTTTATAGTACACAAAGTACTTTTCCCGTGAGAAATCTTTTCTCAATAAATTGAGAAAATAATATTTTTAAAGTTTATTAATCAGAAAAATGGAGGCCAGATAACAATATGCGGTTTACTTTCAAAACAGAAATTCAAATTCAATTTTCAATGTTTTGAGACAATCTCAAGTAGGGGGTTTTCTCATTTTTACGGGCTCCCATCTATGTCCTGGATTGATTTCTTAGATGTCGTTTGTATACTGGGGGCTGCCTGCCCTCAAAACCGAAAAGGTACACCTTCACTTCTAAACCCCCTGATAGCAATGACAGGGCTATACAAGCGTCCCTATAGATTTCCTATTTTCCTATATGTTTTTTACCCTCCATCCCTATAACTCCCTATAAACTTCCAAATTCCCTATATTTCCCCTATCTTTTTTTTCTCCACAGAAATTAAAATTGATATTTTGCCTGGTTTTTTCACAAATTGATCACCTATGCCTTCCGAGTCTAAATGTTCATTACAAGGAGCTTTAAAACAGCACTAAAAATTGGGTATCTCCAATCGTAAATTAGCATGGTTGTACATGTTAAAGAGTCGGGCTTTCAATCCTTTGGTCAGTTTTAGGAGCTTTCTGAATTTGATGAATCGTATATCAGAAATCATAGACCACTACTAAATATTCTTACAAATAGATGCTATACGGAAGTCAGAGTTGGTGTGTAAACTCAGATTACAACACAATTGAAGTAAATTTGCCTTTCTCCATGGGAGGGGGATAGACTCAGATTTGGTTGGTTGAGGGTGTGCCGCTGGACTTGAAACCTTACCATTTCAATAAGGGTCAGAGCTTATTTTGTAAAAAATACCCCATTTCAAGGAATTTTGCTTACAATATGTATCTCTTTTTCAAGAATTTTTTTGGGGGGCTCAGGCACAAGCCTCGATCTTGGCCTTTTTCAAAAGATTTTTTGAGGCACTTTTGAGGAAATTACAACTCTTGCACCAAAGGAACAGATTGGCTAATCACAAACATTTGGTAGAAATGCAGGTCTGCAGTCAAAGCAAATGCCAAGGTCACATCTGTGCATTGTGTTTGTGTTTTCCACTCTTATTCACTTGATTGCTATATAAAATCTGTCAAGCTCTTGTTCCACTCAATTGAACTGATAACTTCATACTTTCGGAAAAGAATCACTGGCCTAAAGATTCACCAGTTTGTGTACACAGGTGGATCTCTGAAAACCCCTATGTGACCTTGAACAAATGGGTTAAACTATTAGATGTCATTTCTGGTGCAAGTTAGGTGCTATGACCATCACACTTCCTAAAAAAATAACCAGCCCAAAACGCATTCAGGTTGGACACAGCTTGACCTCTGATGAGCCTAGATGTGAGCTTGACCCTATTTTATGTCAAATGCAATTTTCCTTAGGCAAATTTGAAGGTTATTTCTTTTCATTGTGCTCACACGGGAACCACTGGCTCAAGATTATAACAGTTTATGTTATTGACCTTAACGACCCTTACATTAACCCTTGGACAACCTTTTTTATTAAAAATCTTATAAATTGCCACCCAATTTGTGCTCAAAAGAACCACTGGCTAATTACTTGGGTGTGCACAGATTGACCTTTAATGACCCATGTGACTTGACCATGTTTTTGATAAGAAACTGGTCCAAATGCAACTTCCTTGGTATGATACAAACATTGTGTCCAAATTGATTCAAGTGCTGAAATTGACATAGTTGTTACATAAAAGTGGTTTTGATAAGGTAGAGGCACTAGCAGCTACTATACGCACTTCTAAAATACCAGCAACTTATTTTTTGTTTTGCCCAAAAGATTAGCAGGAAGGCAACATGTCAATTTTCCACGTAAAGTGGAGGTTTCCACGTTTCTCTCAAAATGGATACTTAAAACTTTCAGAAAACGATTGCATTTTTGCTTTTCCATAAAACCACCACTAATTTGACCTATGGTGATTGGGTCCACCTTCAAAGAAGTCAAAACTTCATGACACCAATGACTTATCATATATCCATACTTAAATGAATTACAAACGCTGCGGAACCCGGATTCCTCAAACAATTCAATAGGGATAGGTGGCACAGTCAGAAGCATTGTCCCCCCTCGTTTATTCCCCACACATGGTATATTATCCTACCTGTAATAATAGTCCATACATCCAACCAGAGATGGCTCAATTGTTGGCACTCATCTTTCTAATTATTAAAATTGGCGCTGATATACAACACAAAGGCGCCCCATTCTACGTAAAAATACCTAAAATCCTATATTTTCCCTATAATTTGCTTGTTTATCCCTATATTTTTTTTTTTTTTGGCCCTATATTTGCCCTATATTTTGGCAAGGTGCACTGTAAGCCCTGCAATGACTATTTAACAACAAACTTGTGTTTGGTGTGGACGCAATATGTTTGGCAGGTCCTCTTTCATTATCAAATGTTGGCATTTACCATCTCATTGAATATGTGCTGATTGGTTACTAACAAAAAATGCAGTCCATGCTTTATTACCTTCTATTCTCTGAAGTAGTGATCGCACAAGCAAGATCTGCAATTCGAGTTTATATTTAAGTCTCGATTTGCCAAGAACTTTGTAAAGTGTCAGTATTACAGGTGGCTGGCATCATTTACTTTCTAAAAAGTGTCACACAAGAGAATTGGAACCATCTTGATCTACATTTTTCTTCCTTTCTGTCCGCAAAGAGCTATTTTTTTCTGCAGACATCACTAGAGAACCATCCACAAATATCACAAACTATTGCTGTCAGGTGATTCTACTAGTAACATACATGATAACAATGAGAGGAGCTATTTTTTGCTGTTAGACAAATTTCATTCACTTTGAGTAAAATTTGGTGTTGATTGTTTTGTTAACCTTACAGTTGTTGCCATATCTGTCTGACTTGAATGTATGTCTTTATTGTCTGGTTTTAATATGAGACCAATATAATTTCAACCATTAAAGTGCAAATAGAGATTTTGAGGCCCCAAATATTGTGGTCCTAATTCCTAATAGTGATTTCATATAGAATTTCTTATCTTGGTATTGGCTAGGAAAATTCCTTAAAAGAGAGTAAAAGGTGATCTGATTGCTTAATTTTCAATATAAAAGTAGGCTTAATTCTATTTGCTTTATATGAAATTAGAAATTTCAAAATGTTTGTATCCAACGAAACAGTTCGCATGCTTATGCTTCAGATGGGGTTATTTTTGATGGAACTTTTTATCAGGGCATAAAATCAAGTACTTTCAAAGTTTTAAGGACACCAGCTAATTATTTTGGGTGTAAATGACCTTTGATATTCTCATTTTATCCAATTAATAAAAGATCTCCTCATTGCAACTTTAACCCATAAGTAATATTTGGATGGACTGTTGTTAAAGCCAAGAATTGTAGCAAGTACCTGGAAAACCTTTATTTCCTTGTAGTTAATAATGCAGAAGATTTTGATAATGAAAGTTCAACCATAGTCAAGCCGGAAAAAAAAGTTTGAGTTTCCCCAAATGCTGCCTAAATCAAAGTAGGGGAAGGCAGATCAAGCCCCATGGATGGATGGTTTGACCTTTCTGTGCCCCCTACCAATCTGAAATAAGCATTTAAGACAGTCAAACCTATTCCTTATTTTAATCCTATGAACTCCCTCACTAATTTTGCACCATTTTATCCAAAATCGGAACAACTTAAATTTGACCCTGTACAACTGAAATTGCCCTTATTATTGATCTTTTTGGGGGGCTGTTTTAGCTATAACTTTAGGCTGTACATATTACAAACTATACCTTTTCTTTTCTGAATCCCTTATTAGAGCACATTAACTGGTGTACTTCAACATTATTGGGGGGTCAAATTTTAAAATATTTTGACCCTGTACAGTCTTTGGTCTTGGCCCCTCTCCTAAGGCACCATTTGCAGGCACTTTTCCAGGGGTCCCTGTCAGTCTGTCACATATTTAATCCCGTCAAACCTGTTGTACTTGAAATGTTAGAAATGTCCTGCTAGCTCCTTGGGTTAATTGTATGTCATACCCAGGTCACATGTGTTTGCTAGTTTATTTATATATATTTTTTATATTAGGACGACGAAAATAAAAACAACCTGTTTAACGGGGCCCCGCCCGACCCTGATTTTTCAGTTTTTGCAGAATTTTTTTTTTTTTAGTTTTTCCAAAAATCATGTCAACTCAGCAGCCTGTTTTTAGCCCAAATTTATCAATTTTTTGGCAATGTTTTTTAGAAATTCGTTTGTAAAATTTTTCATTTTTGTTCTCTTGATTTTTTCAGATTTTGGGGCTTTTTTAGGCCCACTTTTAATCTCCAGAAAAGAAAAAAAAAGAAAAAGAGAAAAATTCTCCCGACCGACCGACCCTACTGAAAGGTCCGCTACCCGTAAAACAGGGTTTTCTTGTTTTGTCGCCTTATCTAGCATTTGGTTTAGCTCTTCATCAAGATCAGAGCACTGCTGTTTGGTGGGATATTTTAGAATTTTTTGTCCCTTCTTAGTTATTGCTGCTTTTCTGTAGATCTTATCAGCAGTTAAAGACCCTATCAGTGATGTTAATATGCGAAAGAGTGAAAATATTTGAAATTTGCGGAATAGCTTAAAGATAAGTAGAATTCTCATAATTTTCTTTGTTTCCAATGAAGAATTATTGGACAGAAAGGAACAAGAACGTCGTGTTCAGAAATACAATTTCCAAGTCCGTGTTGTATAATTGTCCGAACGGACACTAAGACCAAAATATCCTATTGTCCTTATTAGGTTGCTTCTGTACCTATCATTTGTAGGGTATGTTAGGATACCTATTACCTGAACGACATGTCAAAATTGATTTTGATGATTTTTTCGATTTTATGATTTAAGCAAATCACTGATATTGGCCTTAAAGAGACACGACACCACTCCAACTAATTCCAGAACTGCACAAACAAGTTATCCTATAACTAATTTTATGCAGCTAATTATTGTGTAAATGACCTTTGTATGCTCATTTTTCCAATTAGAAAGATCTCTCTTGCACCTGTAAACCATAAGTAATATTTGAGGGGCTGTTTCTTAAAGCCAAGAATTGTAGCAAGTACCTGGAAAACCTTTATTTCCTGTAGTTCATAATGCAGAAGATATTTGATAAGGAAAAGTTCACGCAGATCAAGCCAAGGATGTTATGCCTACTGAGAATACATACTTGTTACGACATCAGGTTCAGGATCATGGTTTATGGTGTGCACAAGTATCACTTACAGAACACCAATGGCATTCCTAATGAAAGGCAATTCCTTGTTTTTCTGCATATTTTGTGTTTTGAAGATGCTTGTTCCGATTATGTCGATTGGTTCTTCTATATAATTGATTTGGAGAGACTGCAAACTTGTACAATACACCCCATCAAGTACCATGGGAAACAACTTTTGCATTTTGATGTAAGAATGCATATATGTATGTTGCATGGCCCTATTCAATACTGTGCTAATATTGATGGTTACCATTACAAGTGCAGTTTTTTGTTTATAATATCTTGGGATGAAATGGATTTGCGGGCTCACCTGTTTCAGGACAACAAAGAGAACAACGGGCCTTTTCGTCTGATATCAAAATCGATACTACAAATCTTGTAAATCGGGGCCCAAGACGATCGGGAACCCTACCTTTACATGGTCCTTATTTATGCTTTTCATATCAATGAAATCTTGCTCTTTTTTGTGGGTCAGATTTAAGTCCTTAAAATTAGTGTTGTTAACTCAAGATCTCAAATGGTGTCATGTTAATTTTTAGTTGTGGAGCAATTTGATCCCATATTTTTAAGTTGTTAACAACAGCATAACAACAATAGCACATAAATCAGTAAAAACATAATCCCAAGCAAGCATCGTTAATCTAAACCAAATATTAATATTTTAGAAATAAAGTGTGCTTTTAGCATCTCAGTCATGACACTGATTGACGGTGGCTCTCTGATACTATCTGAAAGCTTTGTTCCGAGTCGAGGGTTGAATCACATTAAATTTTTATGGTGGCCGTCTTAGATTCTTAGTTGCCCAAGGTGACCATTTCCACCCCCCCTATCTCATTCTGTTCCAATTGAGACAATCAGCAGAGATCAAGACTAACCGTAAATGACGCTCAAACTATAGCTACTCTCTGACGAGACCATACAATGCGGTTCTCCTTCACTATTTGACTTAAATTTGTCTGACACTTTCTAAATGGATGCTGGAATGGTAGTCAGGAGGAGTTGTGGGCACAGGGTGGAAATGAAGTCCCGACTTTTTCTATTGATCGATTTTTTGTCAATGGATGACCTAAGCTAATAATTTCTGGAGGGTGTGCAAATTTGGTGCAGTGCATTCCTCGAAATCCAATATGGCCGCTAATCCCTCTAAATCATTCAAATGGCCATTATTTTTATGCAATATATCCAGGTTTTAAGCACGAGTAATCTTTTGAACGGGTTATTGACGTGATTGCTCACAACATTTACCGACCAAATCCAATATGGCCCAACCCTAAGACCACCAATAATGCCCCGAAATCATTCAATTACCATAACTCATCAGGTATTTGTGATGGAGTCATAATTCTGCGCTCTATACGCCAGCATTATGACTCTATCTAACATTCCAAGTGTGTTAACAAGCTTACCTCAAGATGGCAGTCCAATAGGGACTGCCGTTTATAAATCTTTAAAACTACAAATTGTCATATCTGCCTATTATATTGGCCGTCATTTTGATTTTAATCAGAGTTGTCAAACAAATATACCAGATACGAGTTATTAATGTCCAAAGACATACATCTCATACTTTAATTAAACTTTAATACGCTTTTGGGTTTTTTTAACTAAATACAATACAGATGTATCTTAATTTATATATGTTTTAAAGAAGGTAACAAGGCAGCCACATTGGCCCACCATCTTAACATTTTTGCATGTTAAGAACAGAAATTCCAGATAAGAATGTCACATGGTCAAAAACTTATCCCATACCTTAATTTAAACCTTTATATAATAATTAAGTTGATGCTAACATACAGATTATAATACACATATAATGTAGGTTTTTACTATTTTTAAAGGCGGCGGCTGTTTTGGCGTTCATCTTGAATTTTAAAAATGTCCATTCCATGAGAAGAAGAAATGACAGTTAGGGTTTCTGGGATCAAATGACATGTATCTCATTATGTTTAAAAGCATAAAGCATGCATCTGGACACTGGAATCAAGCCTAAAACTGCAAAATGGCAGAACACTTGACGGTCCTGATGCCATTGGAAACTGCATTCTAGAGTTGTTAAGTAAACACTTGCAGCAGTGTGCGCATTGTAATAGATTTTGAAAACCTGCAGGAACACCATTTACGTGTTCAGTCTGTATTCAAGTAGAGTAAATAGGTAAAATGGAAGGAGTTAAGATAGATCCTTTTAATGATTCCGAGAGCATATTTGACTTTGGAGCAGCAATATTGGATTTTGTGGCAATGGTAATGATAACATTACACTTTTGTGCTTAAAACACCGGAATACCGGAGTATTTGTCTCTATCGGAAATACTAGGGGATTTTTAGTGATTTTGAAAATGGTAGCCCAGCCATATTGGATTTCAAAAATGGCACTGTAACAAATTTGGCACACCCACCCTCCAAATTATTGGCTTGGTCCTAATGAACTAAAATATATCAATAGAAAAAGTCTTGTACTCCCATTTCCATCCTTAGGTGTGTGTCCAAGACTCCACCTGACTATGGCACTCATTCTAATGAACATGCATAAAGTTGAATTGTGTCGCTTTTTGTGTGTGGCGTATTATGTTTTATGTTATTTGTTTAAGCCACTTGGTACAGTTATTTGGCAGGCAGAGCAGTGGGAAGGTGCCACAATACAACTCAAGGGAAAATTTAATCCATACTAAAATTCTAGAACAAAAGACATGGGGGGCGATTTGCCCCCCCCACACTCTAGAAGAATGATTCTAAAAGTTGTCCTCTCAGGGGAACCCTTCAAAGGTCTTTAAGAACAAAAAAAAAGTTCCAATCATACTCTTAAAACACTTGGATGAAAAAGGTGCAAATTATTGATGGAGCTCATAGAATTAAAATAAGGAATAGTTGAGTGTCCCAAATGCTAGCTTAACAAAGTAGGGGGAAGCAAGATCAGCCCATTGAATGGATGTTGACCTTCTGTTCCCCCGTACTCGGAAACTTAAGAATTCAGACAGCAAAACCTATTCTTATTTTAATCCTATAAAATCCCTCATAATTTGCACCACATTTTTATCCAAAATCAGGACAACTTTAAAATTTGACCTGTACAACTGGAAATGACCCTTATATGATTTTTGCTGTTTTTAGCCTATAACTTTAGGCTGTACATATTACCAAACTATACCTTTTCTGAATCCTTATGGTTTAGAACATAAAGTGGTGTGTACTTTTCAACATGATTGGGCATTTTAAAAATTTGCCCTGTACATCTTTGTCTGGCCTTTAAGGCACCATTGCAGCACGTTTCAGGGGTCCTGTCAGTCTGTCAACATAGTGAACACTCAAACCGGTTGTACTTGAGAAGTGTTATAAATGTCTGCTAGCGCTGGTTAATGTATTGTCATACCAGGTCACATTTGTTCTAGTTTTTATACTATATTTTTATTCTTAGGCGACGAAAATAAAATAAAAAAAAACATGTTAAACAGGCACACGACCCGACCTGATTTTTCAGGTTTGCAGAATTTTTTTTTTTTAGTTTTTCCAAAAATCATGTAAATATCAGCCTGATATTTAGCCCAAATTTATCAATTTTGGCAATTTTTTTTTAGAAAAACTTCGTTGTAAAAATTGTTTCATTTTTTTTCTGATTTTTTGTCCGATTTTGGGCTTTTTTAGGCCAATTTTGATCTCAAGAAAAAGAAAACAAAAAAAAAAAAGAGAAAAAATTCGCCCCCGAAGACCGACCCCTACTCGAAAGGTACGCTCAACGTAAAAAACAGGGTTTTCTTTTTTAGTCGCCTTACTGAGATTTGTTAGCCTCTTATCAAGTCAGAGCACTTTGCGGTTGTGGGGATTATTTTATAATTTTGTCCCTTCTTTAGGTTTTGATGTTTTATGGGGAGATCTTATCAGCAGTTAAAGACACTATCAGTTGATGTATCCGAAAGAGTGAAAAGATTTGAAATTTGCAGGAATAGCTTAAAAGGATAAGTAGAATTCTCATAATTTTCTTTTCCCCAAATGAAGAATTGACAGAAAAGGAACAAAACGGCAGTGTTCCAAAGATACGGACTTTCAATTAGTGTTGTAGTAAGTGTTCCAAGGACACTAATGACTAATGTATCCGATTTTGTCCTATTAGAGTGCTTCTGGCGTTCTATCATTGGTCGTATGTATGGATACCTATACTGATATACAGACATGCAAAAATTCTGATTTTGATGATTTTTTTCGATTTTAGATGATTTAGCAAATCACTGATAGTGCCTTTAAAGAGATCAAGACCCCCAAGACACCACCCAGACATATTCCAGAACCTGACACAAAACAAGTTATTTCCTCTTAAACCTAATTTATATAGCAGCTAATTATTTGGTGTAAAATGACCTTTGATATTCTCATGTCCACTATATAAAATGTGTCCACATGTGGGAAAGATAATGTTCATCAAAATATTATTATTCATCAAGTTTGTGAGCCAAAAACGTATTTATATTGTACAATTTTCTTGTATTCCTTACAGAGTGAATAAAAAAATGAACCATTTTGCATCTGTACACATTGAGGTCAAAAAGTCTTAGGGTACTTAATGTCATAGGTCAGTCATGTAAAAAATGCATCACATGATCTTGAATCTTGAATGATAATCCATTGCAGCTATTAGAAGTTACTTGGATCGGTACAGGTGATGTCAAAAACAAGGGTGGTAGAAAACTGAAGTGAAGGAGTTTAAACCAATCCAAACCAAACAAAGAGTCAAAAAAATGAGGGTGCACTATATACAGGAACAAGGTGACATCTACTGGAGTCTGTCTGGAGCCTGGTGGAGGAAGCATTACCAGGATGGCAGGCATAGCAGCTTCCTTAAATGCAGCTACAGTTGGAGCTAAAACAGCAGTGGCTGGAAGATGATTCCACACGCGGATAGAGTGAGGATAAAATGAAAACTTGTATGAATCAATGGTCGCAAAGGGAACATTGTATTTGAGCTGGTGGTCATAGCATGAGAAGTAATTTGCAGGCTGGACACAAGGTGAAAAGGACATATTTACCAGGTTGTAATGTATCTTGAAGAACATAGTAGATTGAGCTAGGAGTCTGTGTGCATGAAAGGGTTCCCATCCGATCTTACTGATGAGAGGAGTCACATGGGTAGTTCGACGGTAATCTGTATAGATGAAACGTGCGGCAGCACGTTGAACTTGCTCAAGGCTATCCACTCTAGATGTAGTATGAGGGTTCCATGCCTCAGATGCATATTCTGAACGTGGTCGAACTAAGGATTCATAGGCTCTTTTCTTGACTTCCTTCGTACATGGACCTAGAGTTCTTCGAAGAAGGCCGAGTGTTTGACTGGCTTTTTTGGTGACATTTTGGCAGTGGGTATTCCAAGAGAGATCAGATGATAGTGCAATGCCAAGATAATCATGATGATTGGCTCTATCCAAAGCTTGTCCAAAGATGGTGTACTGGAAAAGGCTTGGATTTCTCTTCTTGGTAATGCTGAGGATTGCACACTTTTTCACATTGAATTCCATCAACCAATCAGTGGACCAAGTTGAAAGTTTCTGGAGATTGTCTTGCAAGATGCTATGGTCTTCGGGTGTGTGAATTTCCCGATATACTATGCTGTCATCAGCAAATAAGCGTATTCTAGATGAGATGTTCTCTTGGATGTCATTAATGTCAAGAACAAAGAGTGCCGGGCCCAGCACAGATCCCTGGGGAACTCCAGAGGTAACATCAACCAACGAAGAGTGCTGGCCATTGACTGAAACTGCTTTTTTGCGGTTATGAAGGAATGCATTGATCCAGTTAAGTGTAGAGCCTCTGATGCCATAGAAGTGGAGTTTAGCAGACAAGTGACGATGTGAAACCTTGTCGAAAGCCTTACTGAAATCCAATAGTATAACATCAGTTTGACCACGGTGTTCAAGAGTCGTGGCCCAATCGTGAACAAATGTAATCAGCTGGGTAACATTCGATAAGTGCTCACGGAATCCGTGTTGAGAATCCAAGATGATCTTGTGTTGGCTAAGATGTTTTGATATGTGGCTGAGAACAGTATGCTTAAGCACTTTGCAGCACAAGCAAGTGAGGGATATCGGTTTGTAATTTGCTGGTTCCGATTTAACACCTTTCTTGAAGATTGGTGAAACAAGCCCCAAGCATCAAGACAGTGTATTCATTTAAAGTGGGTGTCTTGCAAGAAATATATTGAGGCTATATACAAGCACATAATTAATGCAATCAAATCCACATACCTAAAACTCATTAGAAGTTTGAATATTCTGTAATTTGCACTGCAAATCGAAAGCTAGCTTCTGTATTTTTGTTGCAGTTTATTTTACTTGCAATTTCACAAAGAAATATGATGTCACTGCTACCAGTCACTAGGGCAATGGCATCACAATGCATTATTGATTTGAGCAGAGTGGGACTAGTGTATGAATGGAAATCACGGAACCAGTTCGAATCCTGACCAAGATTTATTTGTTGGTGAAAATTTACTAGCATCAAAATATTTAGCCCAGGTTAATTAAATTCTGATCAAAATTGATTTTCATTGAAAAATTAAAAACTTTTATTTTGTGGGGGAGATGTGGGCTATGATTGCATATGCAGTGCTTGCAAATGACGTCAATATACTTCTGGTGAGACCCTCACTTTAAGGGTTAAGTAATGCAGTAGATAACATTGTAAAAAATGCAAAAATATGGGGCATTCTGATAGCGGACATAACTCACCCTGAATTTTCTCCTAAACCTTTAATCCTAACCCCACCTCGGTTTATAGCCTATCTCCCGAGAGGAGGGGGACTCTGAAGGAGTGAGGGAGAGGGGAACAAGAAAAGTCGCAAATTCGGGTGCGGATTCGAACCACAGGCGCCCTTTGGGCCCCAGCCCATGACACACGGGATAGCACGCTATCGGCGGGGTCGATGGCCCAGCTAGCGATTTCGTGCCCATATGAGTCTGGTTTGATGATGTCATGGCTACTTTCGACATGTGATTGTCCTCACTCAGTGCGGTGAGCTTTTGTGAGATTAGTTGTGTTAGGGTTTTTAATCTGGCCTGTTATAACATCTTGACAAGGGCATGGCAAGCCTAGCAAAGCAACACAAATCAAAATATTACACTCACTACACGAAGTCATTTTCATGTACGTAGCCAGGGATCCGCACCCTGGGGTGCGGGATCCTGGGGATCAGAGGAGGTGTGGGATATGGGGATGAATTCAAACCACAACGGCAGGGGGGTTTCCCGGGGGCGCTTAAGGCATCCAGGTGTGAAACGCCCAGAACGAAGATGAAAACTATGCGAGTTTTGCAATATGAGCCTTATTTCAATGCACTTCTTTCCTTCCTTTATTTATGACCCTGGGATTGCGAGCATTCCCTCACGCCCCCTAGACTACGTGCATGATTTTGACGATTTCATGTGAAACAGGTATGCGGTCCGGTCTTAGTCCTACATGAAGTCATTTAAACTTTCTTATACAAAAACACACCTAAAATGGAAACAATCCCTCTTAGAGTTGCTGCAGTGGTTTGGAGTGAGAAATATGCTTATAAGCTATTAAAGTTGTAGGAATTTCAAAGTTTTATACGTGTCATAAATTTTAAAAAATTTCTGTAACCACCACTACCTGTTAAACTTCAGAATAAAGTTGTCTCAGTTTCTTTTTACCATGATATCAGATTACATATTAGAAATAGAGAAAATATACATGTATATATAGACAGCAATACAAATATAATCATGGTGGGTACAAAAGTGACATAGCTCAGGGGGAAATTGGTCACCATTCTTAAAATACAAAGTACCGTAAATGACCTAATTCACCAAGCTGCCATTTGGGGGAAGGACGACATCTAAACAAGGAGTTGAAATTAAAAGTTTTAGAATTTTCAAAGTTTTATACGTGTCATCAAAAATTGGAAAAATTTCTTGCTCATCACCACTACCTGTTTAACTTCAGAATAAAGTGCCTCTTAACGTGTGACTATAAATGATTATACGATGTTGAGAATTGGCACCCATCCCAGTGATGTATAATTGTATAAACATAGGTATTTCACAGTGTTTATCATTTATAATTCACACTTCATGAATATAGTCCCACTAAGACACTACTAGCTGCTTCCTACTGCGGTTTTCTATGTAACCTCACTGAGATGGTGTTACATGCTATTTTTATCATTTCTGTCAACAGAAAATGAAAGAAAAAATAAACTATTCTTGGGGGGATTTTTTATTTCAGGGAACATTGAACTGGCAAAGGAAACTGCATAACATGAATAAAACAAATGCAATATTTACCAGCAGGTAATTCCACTTGATCAAATATACATGACACTCTGTTATTATTAGTTGCCTACTAGTAGTAGCAGTGTGTTGTATTGTTAGATTATAATATGTAGATTACTTTAACCCTTATGAAAATTTGAACATTTGTGAGATTTTTGTGAATGTTATTGGATAGTGGTAGTGAATAAAAAAATAGTTACAGGCATAAAAAGAACAGTCACAGACATGTAAAGAACAGTCGTGGGCATATTTTGAATTACAAAGAACAGTCACAGGAATGCAATAAACAGTCACAGGCATAAGCGAATAAAGAACAGTCACAGGAATGCAAAAATATGTCTGGGCATACAATGATAGAGCCATGGAGACAGGGGTGAAGATCTCTCAGTGCCCTTGTGAGTGTTAAAAGTTGATATAAGAGTGGAGGGGACTGTAACATGCAAGTCACTAGAACACGCAAGTCACCGTAAACGCGCAAGTCACTGTAACACGCAGGTCACGAACATGCAAGTCACTGCAGGTCATTGATTTTCGTAGGTCTATATGTCAGGATTCTCGACATGGATTTTATCTGAATTTGCACAGAAGATGGCCCTGTGCAGACTGCATGACCAACCTAAGCTCCCACCAAGAGTTTCAAAATCAGGGGAAGAGAGGTTTAAGCAATAAATTGAATAAAAAATCAGGGATTTTAACCTAATAAGTTACTTTGCACTGTTCACCCCTCAAATGATTTTGCCCTGGCGACGCCCCGGCCTACTACATCAGTTGGCAGAATTTTCGCAACCTGTCTTACAGTATCTCTGATTGGTCATTACAGGATATAACTCTGATTAACCAATCAAAAAAGACCATACACATGTACATCTTTTCTGATTGGTTAATAAATACATCATATTAAAATCAATGTATAACAATGAAATTGGCCGGTAGACCTGAGGGGGTTAAATTGTTGAAAAAATAAGGCTGGTATAGTGGATTCTGAACGGGATTCTGGGCTAAAGCAGTTAGTCCTACAGGGAGTGACCATTTGTTCCTTTCAACACACTCTATATAAAGGTTTGCTGTCAGGGTCGTCCCAGAGGGGGGGTGTGACACCCCCCATTTACAAAATTCTGTTCGGCAAAATGTTGATCTTGTCGGCAAAACAGGGTATAATGTCGTAATGTCGGCGCAAGTGATTGATGGGTGGATTATCGGTTCGGTGGTGCACTCCTCCAAATCTGTTGTTGTGGTTTTGTTACGAGCTTGTAAAGTACATTGATTTCGGTTGTGGTGACCCCCCCCCCCCTCGCTCTTCAGATTTCGAACGAGTGAAAAAAATTTGGGTTACCTGGCGAGCGCAGCGACCCGAAAATTTGAAAATATTGAATCGGCCATGTTTTGTCGGAAACACGACTCAACACCCCCCCATTAAAATGGCGTTGGGGACGCCCCTGTTGCTGTATGGGTGAGAAAATTCCTTCTGAATGCGGCCAGTTTCTGGCCCACCCATTAGGAATTTTATCACCAGTTATTTTAACTTCAGAGGATTTGAAGGAAAAAGGTCCACTCATGTAGGACTAACCCTGGTTTAAACCAAGGTCTAAAGTTAGACTCCCTTTCAGAATACCAGCAATAAAAAACAAAGATAAAATGAACAAACAGCTGTGTAATAGTACTAGTATATCATCGTTGTAGTGATTGAGCCATGTGAGTATTCTTCACATGGCTTGAAAATCAAAACCAGTGATATCTGATCTAAAACCCATATTGGACTGCCTAAAATTAGTGCATAGTTAAAAATATATCTTCGTCAAATTTTGACTGTTCCATTTCACTCGGCTTTGCCTAGTGGAAAAAGGAAAGTCCAAATTGACTCATGATATATGTTTGACTATCACACTCTTGGGCATTCAATATTTGTATATTTGACCTGTAAAGAACAGAACAACATCTATTTTATTCCTCATTTAGTCACTGTATGAGACCCAATATTGTGCTTGAAAGCATGGATATGAATGTGATATGCTGAGAGATATTTGACTATCAAGCATTTGTAACACAAAATAGAGCAAAATACAGTGTGAAAGTAAAAAGTGAAAGTGATTTATAACAATGGAGGAATAAGAGTAAGGTGAAACAAAAAAATTCATTTATAATAATAAAGTATAAGAGAAATTGATAAAAATTCATTTTACGTTAAATTATAAATTCATTTTCTGATATAGTAATAGAATTAATAGCTGTAAAGAGTGGATTTGATCAAACACAATTTAATTTTAAAAGTGGCATATAACTGATGTACTGGTAGTCATGAGTGTGTGGTTACAACGCCAGGGAATCTCAATTGTGTTATGTGAGACATACGAATATGATGGCACAACAACCTGTTATTTTGCATTATCTCAAAACACAGAAAAGTCACTACACTACTTTCAGGGGATTTATGTGTACATGCAAACCATTGCTCTGGGCAGTTAAGAGCAGATCTATAAAATTCTGCCTTGTTAGTGTGTGAGTATAGATGTGTGTGTATATGCGGTGCAAGGTGTGTGCGTGTTTGTGTGTGCCATGTTTGTGTGGCGTCTATAGCTTTCATTTCCCCAAGTGTCTACCTGATGGGTAGATGATGATTGCGATCAAACATGGGTCCACAAATGCAACTTTTAAACTCCCATATGTTAATAAAGTTAGTGGGGGGGCGGGGATCACCTAATGAGTGTCAAAGGTCATCTGGAGTGATGGTCAAAATACAAATATTAGAGGGACATGAAAAAGACACACAGGTGGTTGAGAACTGCCTTGTTTAACTTTAAAGTGGGCCCAAAAGAATTATTCATCAAGAAAGTTGAGTATCTCGCAGTATGGGGTCCAGTCGACATGAAGCCTGGTAAACTTGAATCCGAGATGTACCTAGTGGCCATTTTGATCATTTCTTAAAAATATGTAGATTTTCACCTCATTTATTGAATATTTAGGGTATAAAAAGTGAAATACAATGAAATAAATCTTCTTTATTAATATTGTTTGTTGGAGAGGTAAGTATATATGTAAGTGGTTCAGACGGGTCTTTAACCAACGCCTTCTGCAGATTCTGTTTTGGTGAAGCTAAAAGGTGCAATTCGTGATCTTAGCACATTTATATTTGTTATGCTTCATAGTATCCTCAATCCTCAGGAAAGGTGATTTCCAAATTGCAGTTGCTGTGATGTGCCGTTTTTAATTATGAGCGAATTAGCGTGTTGCACTGGCCCATGGGGCACTGTGTTGTTTTCTGTCCGTTTATGAACAGAAAAATAAAAAAGAGCAATTTTTGTTTTCTTGATAGATCGAAGAGGCACACATTGAGGTAAAACGAGACAGGGATGTGGATCATGAAATGACCCTTTAATCCCACAGGGTTGGAGTCAAAATTATATTCCTAACCTTACCATAGAAAATGGGTTTTAGGATCTAGTTCTAAAAGAGAAGGGAGGAAAAAACTCTTGCAACAAAAGATTTATGTGGGAGAAGGGGGGGGGGGAACTAATTTTAGTTCGAATTGCTTAGGTTAGGGGTGAAGCCTTAGTAACATTGAGCACCTGGCATAAAAAGCTGAATTGCTGTCACCTCAAATTACTGCTACGATAGTTGTATATAGGACACATAACATTCTCCTTCCGACACTTCTCTACAATTCTGTCTACATCCCGTCTATTTTATTATCCCGCTATTAAACTAGAATCAGTGGGTTCTCACCACCCTATCCCAGCCGTCGACCCTGAGACTAGCTAGAGGACAGAGGCTTCTCGTTAGTTGTTTACAAACACCACACACTGGATTGATTCTCTGTAGTGCAGCAGCACCGCCACACATAACAAGTATTTGCTATATGGGATATCTCCCTGATCACTACATTAAACTCGCAACCTGTGTGAATCACAAATGCACGTGCGAGCTTTTTTCACTTTCTTAGGCTCATAAGAGCAAAGTGCCTATGAAGTCAAATTGTGAGTTAACAAAACTGGACTGAAGTGTTATAGTACACGGATCTGGCAGTATGACCATGCATAGCATCGCGTGTGTGCATCAATGACCAAGTAGGGAGAAAGTGCCATCGTAAGCCAGAAGGGATAAGCCAGTAGTGGATATATATCGCCTTTTACTGAGTGCACATTGAAGCCGTAGTGATCCGCTTTAATGGTAAGTAAGGGATTGACTCGTAGACTTGTTGTAGTCCATCAAGTTCATTGACGACTCTGAACAGGCAGAGGGTGTCCTGACTCTGGATGGCCGCAGTGAGTGATTTGAACTCTAGAAGTCTCACTGTTGTTGAAAAAATTGATTGCAATGGAACATTCGTCACACACCATGTGACAATTTAACTACTTTAAAAACTGATTACGCTCACTTCCTCGGACTTATAAGTAGTTTGGAAGTCAATGATGTTGACTAGAGGGCTTCAAATCTCACTGGGAATATACATATTGGAATTTTATTCAAAGTAAAAATTAATCTCTATAGCTATTCTAAGTGCATGTTTTGTGAGAAAGATTACCAAGCCTGTGATAACATTTCCTGAGAGTATAAGCTGCGATTTTGTGCACCGTTTATCCATGGGAGATATTAATCCATGCATTTTCTACTACTCCAACTCCTGTAAACCTGGTTGGAGTGTTAACCTTACCTCAGTATTCCTAGGAATATGATTTTTTTGGCCGCTTGCTCAACAACAAATGATTAACCAGCGTAACACGTGTTATCAGCAGGGTGTGTGTGTGTGGTGGATGACAGTTTGATTACTGACTTACCTTTTTTGAGCAAATTTATGACAAATTGGAAATAGAAGCTGCTATTGAAAGGGATGCCAGCTATCTGTTAAACTCATCAAGAATGGAAGTCCATGACCTTGGACAGATATTTTGTAACTACTTCAGGATGACTCTGTCAAATTAAGTTTTTGGCACGTTAAAGCAATGCATGCAGTGCATGCAAGTTTCATGTGTTTTTTGTGGGATTAAAATTCAAGAGGGGAAAGTTCTGGTTTGAGTAGAGGTCGTCGCTTGCTTATCCACTAAAGTAGGTGTTTGGGAAGATAATACGAGCAGAAAGGTTATATGTTACAGGCACGATTTGGACTGTAGATGGTTATTGTCGTATTGATTTCAGGAAGATTATGCAAGACAACAGAGAGGTGTTTACCTAAGCCTGTTGACATCAATAAACACGCCGATTTATTTGCATATCATCTCAAAGTCTTTGGCCGCAGCTGCTGAGACCTCATTAACCTTTTACGCCGGTGACGTCCCCTTTGTCCGATCGATCGCACTCAGCAGATATTTCGACGTGACCATTAGATGATGCTCTGCATGCTGTTTCCCCAGTCCCCTCTTGTAGGTATCTTTCCGTTATTCTCAGGTTCCCCACCACTTTACATGCCCTGTCTTTTTGTTCTCGCCCCAACATTCTCGACTTTTGTTTGTACAGATGCAGGTGCCTATCACGTTACCAGATTTACTGCACCCTTCCCCCCCGGGGCCAGTTTCTTAAACTCTGAGGACCATACGTTAACAATGTTTCTGATTTGTGCCATGTCAACAGTAGGTGAGGGTTTCTTAATTTGGAAACAAATATGAACATATGTGTCTGTCTTGATTTGCATACTTGTAAAGAAAGCACTTGAGTAACTAGAAACCACGAACTCATGTTTTGAAAACTGTGATCATTGTCAGTCATGTAGCAAGTTTAATTCAAGGCATTAGACACAACAAAACAATGTTCCATAAATTTCAATTACCTACGATTCTTTTCATCGCGCTCCTGACGATTGCAGTGAACCGAAAATGGACACAAACCCAAATCTGTCGGTCGTGACCTGCACCAGCTGATACTGGAAATCTCGGGAGACGAACATACCATCCGAATAAGACCAAGATCCCGTGGGTAGGAGCGAGGGCATCGGCACCACTTCTTGGGATTTCAAGTGGAGGTAAGGAGTATCTATTTACGGAGATGACATATTTCCTGTAGCACTCTGAGCATTATTATGTGACAATACAGCATACATGACTAAATCCTCTCTGTATTTGGCAAGTTGAGGGCCACAAATAATGGTTTTGGTTGGGCCGGATTGGCTGCAGGCCCACCGCCCTATTGGGAACCCATGGATTATACCCGTTCAGTGTAAGGTGGAACATGACCCCATTTTTGCAACTTACTTCGACACAATTTTGTCAGAGGAGGGCTCAAGTTGGCCAAAATACACTATAGCTACATAGCTATTTTTAACCTTAGGGTTGCATGATGACTTTGGTCTTCCCTCGTGTTATTTCAGTACCTTTAAAAGGGTCATGTTTCACTCTTATGGTGAAGTAATGCTAACTGGTGCTGTCTAGATATTAGGCAGCATGGCCTTTTTGAGATTTGTTCACCATACCAATGCTCAGGGTATATAGCATCACTAGTACAATTAACCCTGAGAGCTACTGCCAATGGTAAAAAGGAAGGCTATAATTATAGATTGAGCCAATCCTCAAACACCTTGACAGGAGGTGATTTGGCTGAAATGACATGTAATTAATTAACCCTGTAAGAAAGGCAGTAGTACCAGGGACCTAAGTGATGCAAACACTAGTTATAGAAGGCTACTCAAAGAGTACTAGTATATCAATAAAGGAACCACCAGGAAGGATCTCCAGAAGTTCACTGTTGTTCACCTGCTTGACAATTCTTTTAACATCCCCACAAAATGAGTTGTACCCTGCAGCCAAATTGCCCCTAGTTTTGCTCATGAAAAAAAATGATAAAATGACCCCTGTGGACAATTAATGATTTTTTAAACAAAAACTTTTTTAATTTTTTTCAAAACATATGAATGGGATAACAACCTTTTTTTCAAATCAGTGTTTGTAGAACCTAAACACATCACACATGTTACTGGTATCCTCGTAAAAAAAACAACCCTTTTGGATTTTTTTTTGGGTTCACGCATGTGTACAGTCCAGTTCATTGAGCGGCCCCCCCCCCTGGGAGAGTCACATAGTACATGCAGGAGCAAAGTTACTTTTATCATTCTATAGATTGTAAAAATGATATTAAAGGGCATTTCGTGATCTCAGCCATGTACGGTCCCCCGATTTACCTACACAAAATTAAGATCTTATATCATTCGAACAGTTAGCCTGAGGACAGTATGTGTGCTGAATCTTATGTGCCCTTTCGATATGCTTTAGAAGAAATTTGCGATTTGTATTTTCTGTCCGTAAACGGACAGAAATTACAACACAGTGGCCTCTATGACTGTGTGATATGAACATTTACTCATAACATTAAAATGTGCTGTCAGAATCAACTGAAATTCTGGAAGTAACCTTTTCTTGAGGATATCTAGTAAACCATAAATTAAAAAAATAAGGTGCTAGGATCACAGAATACACCTTTAACCTTTATTGTACCTATAGGTACTGAGGATGGTACGTTAAAGGTAAGTAAGATTCTGTATGTGTAATTGTATCACATCATAGTGGAAGTTTATATAACAACCAATGATATCTTGTCAATATTGATGAAGGGGATGGAAATATATTCCTAAAAGTACATGTACCCAGGAATCTGACACATTGATAGAGGAACTGATCATGAGTGAGACATTCCACAAGCAAACACTGTGTTCCATATTCACAAATACAAACCAACTTTAGTCAAGAGGACTAAATTGGGAGTCCTACCAAACTGAATCCTTTTTCCCTTACCATTTAAAGGTGCAATGAGAGATTTCAAATAACAGATGTCCCTAAAAAGGTGAAAATTCTAATTTTTGCACTGGTGTAAAGCTTTTTATCAAAAATATCCCCATCTGGAAGGATTAAGCTGAGAAATGTTTCTTTGGTACAAACAATTGTGAGATTTCCTATAGGAACAAATACAAAAATCAGCCTATGTTTTCTATTAAAACATAAGCATATACAAATCACCTTTTGTTTTTTCATTTCAAGCTATTTCTGTAGCCAAAAAAAAGATAGGGAATCTATTGCATGTCTAATCTATATGAAATCACTACATATCACAGAAAATTTGGATGACTTGAAATCTCTTGTTGCACCTTTGAGTCATTAAGTCCAAAAGCAGGGGAACAGCTATACTTTGGATTGATTCTTGTTCTAAATTTTTTTTTACTCAATCCATATAAAATGCAAGTGTGAAAGAGAAAACGTGTCCAATCTTTCAGGACTAACCACTTAATTCAGGACTAAAATTGTCTGCTTTTGTGAAATGGACAATATGATAATAGCAATTACATTAACATTGTGCAGAAAGACATATCTATTAAAGGGTTGTAATATTAGAAGGGATCGTGGCAGAACTTTCTATAAAGATGGTGAAAACACTTATTCCATCTCTTGAGAAGTTGTGGTAGATCTTGATACAGCTGTCTATTGACTTTCAAGTATTCTTGAGGTTTGAGGAGTTACCCCTACATAAGAACTGCCTTACAAAAGTAGCATATACAGAATGTGAATGAGGGGTTGGAAATTTGTGATTCACTGAGTAAAAGTACATTACAAAAAATGTTGTGCAAGATGATGCTTAGATGGCTAACCCTAACTCCCCTCTCATCTCTAGTTTATAAAAAAAAAAAAAAAAAAAAAGGGACACATTTTAAAGAACGGATTTGGGCTGGCGACATGGCGAAAAGCAAGAATTATGCATCTTTAGCCTTATTGCTTGATACTTTCTCATCCGGTTACAACATCTAGTCCGGATCATTTTGAAACCATAACTCCTAAGTATAATTTATATTCATAAACATTCATTCTTAAAGGCCAAAAACAAGCTTAAACTGTGCATGACTGTGAGCGACACTAAAAACGACTTTTTGAACACTTTATCGGAGAATGGACCTTTTGTGAAATGGACAATATGATAATAGCAATTACATTAACATTGTGCAGAAAGACATATCTATTAAAGGGTTGTAATATTAGAAGGGATTGTGGCAGAACTTTCTATAAAGATGGTGAAAACACTTATTCCATCTCTTGAGAAGTTGTGGTAGATCTTGATACAGCTGTCTATTGACTTTCAAGTATTCTTGAGGTTTGAGGAGTTACCCCTCCATAAGAACTGCCTTACAAAAGTAGCATATACAGAATGTGAATGAGGGGTTGGAAATTTGTGATTCACTGAGTAAAAGTACATTACAAAAAATGTTGTGCAAGATGATGCTTAGATGGCTAACCCTAACTCCCCTCTCATCTCTAGTTTATCTCCTGGGAAGAAGGGAAGGTGTAAAGGGATAGGAGCTAAAGAAGCTTTTACATCCTGGGTGGGGATTGAACCAGGAGCCCCCAGGGCTCCAGTCCCATGACCAAGAAATATGGTGCAAAATGGTCTTTATAGAAAGTGTTTAATCTGGAAATAACTATTTTTGCTGTGTATTGTGGTTCCCCACATCCTGTTAATGCAGCCAATGACCATGGCAGATAACAAGTGGCATTAGGTCCCTGAGTGACACCCAGTCAAGTGTCAAAAATATCTTTACCCTAATAACTGACAATATGAGAGGTGGGTCCACAGCCTTCCCACCCCTCCATAGCTCTCAATCCTTTGCATACACCACTTCCCCAGTATCATGTGAAACAGCAGCCCACCGATCACTTGTCATTTGTAAAGTGTAACCCAGGTTACTCATGTATCAGTTTGCAGCTGTCTCCATATTCAGAATGAGATAACTGTTATAGAGCATATCTGGGTGGACACATGTAATCTGTCAATGTGGCAGCTGAATTAATATCATACACTGCAACCTGCTTTATTAGACACTATTGTAAAGCACCAGTAAAAGGGACTGGTACATTGTGAGTTAAAAAGAATGAGTTAGGAAAAAGCGAGTTACCAACAAAGGTATGACCACCTGTTGAGATTACACCAAGTGGTGAGTTAGATTCTTACTCCAAGTTCCAGTGACAAGTTATGATATTTATGTCAAGTTCCAGTGGCGAGCTTAGTTCTTACTTCAAGGCCCAGTTAGAAAATTGACGTCAAGTCCTAGTGCTGAGTTAGGTTCTTACATCAAGTCTTAGAAGGGAGTTGGATACTTAGGTCAAGTCTGAATAGGTAGGGTGTGTGAGTAAAGTGAGTAAGTTGTGTACATGGTGTGAGGGTGAAGTTAGGGTGGGTGGGGTGTATTGGATGATTGCTTTAATTAACCCACCAGTGGGACTTGATCATTTTTGGGGCTTAATTTGCAAAATAAAAAATTATAAAAGGCACCAGTAAAGGGGGACTGGTACATAGTGAGTTAAAAAGAGTGAGTTAGGAAAAAGCGAGCTACCAACAAAGTGCAAAGTCACCACCTGTAGAGATTACAGCAAGCACATACAAATGGTGAGTTAGATCCTTACTCCAAGTTCCAGTGACAAGTTATGATATTTATGTCAAGTTCCAGTGGCGAGCTTAGTTCTTACTTCAAGGCTCAGAGGCGAGTTAGAAAATTGATGTCAAGTCCTAGTGCCGAGTTACGTTCTTACATCATGTCTTAGAAGGGAGTTATGATACTTAGGTCAAGTCTAAGTAAGAAGCGTGTCTGAGTAGGACGTGTGAGTAGGGTGAGTGAGTTAGTGAGTTTTGAACATGGTGTGAGTGTGAAGTTGGGGTGGGGGTGGGTGTATTGGGTGATTGCTTTGATTTACCCACAGTAGGGACTTGATCATTTTTAGGGGGGGTTAATTTGCAAAAAGAAAATAGTTAAAAAAATATGTAAGGTGCTAAGACCACCAATAGACAACCTATAGGGTTCATAGAAAAAGAGAAAAGGGTGGGCCAGCAAGATACACAATTTGCCCATCAAGCCCCAAGGGCATCTTATGGCTATGCCTGTGCAATCAAATCCTACTGTTGAGGTATGCCAAAGCTACTAGGACATACAATAAATTTTCAGACCACTACTATTGGCCTTAGCATAAGAAGCTAACCATCATGGCCAAATTGTGAATCTTCATGGGGTAACTTGCTTTTCTACCATGCTTTTTCTATAACTTGTCTTTTCCTAACTCACCAGAGGGACTTGATGGACAAATTATGTATCTTTGTGGGATAACTCACTGGTCTTTACTAGTATATAACTTGGCCTTCTCTTAAAGCCACTCTCAACGATTTCTTCAAAATGTAAATAAAATGCGCCCCCGATTTTTCATCAAAGTCAATTTTTTTTGCACTGTTGCATTGGAAATAGTTGTAGCAAAATCCCTTGTGATTGGCTAAGCTTAACACACAATATTCATCAAGAAATGATGTTTATGCTCTGTTTACTAATAAAAGTCAGGATCCGACTTTTTTAAGGTCTAGAAACAGTCGTAAATGGCATCTTCAAGGCTGCTTTAGAATGCTTTAGTGTCTGTTTTTCACAAAGAACAGTGATATAAGGTGTTGATATGACCTGAAACTAGCAATTTAGACACAAAATGAGCATTTTGAATTTGGAGGGAAAAAAATGACTGTTTAACTTGCAAAAAATCTACACCTGGCACAAAAAGTATCTCGGCACGTTTTTCGACCAGTATTGTGCCAAAGTCAGACCATTTTTAAAGTTTTCGAAATATACATTTTGTTGCCTATGTCTTGCTCTTTCATTTAATGCCTCGCTTGTAAACAAGTGTGCAAAAATGGCTGAGATAGAGTGCCCGAAAGACGTAAACCCCCCAAACCAAAAGTTGCAGTTTTTGGATTTTAAATGGTCACTGTGTGGTACAATGCAATAATACGTGCGTATTGATTTTACACAAAGAGGTTTTCCGACTGAATGGGCGAGAAAGCCTACTTGCAATATTGATTGTGGTCCACGTGTTCGTGTCCAGTACACTGCAATGCCCATTGAAATATCCAAAACTGCAACTTTTGGTTTTGGGGGTTTGCGTCTTTTGGGCGTTCTATCTCAGCCATTTCTACACGCTTTTTTACAAGCAAGGTATTAAATGAAAGAGCAAGACCTAGACAATAAAATGTATATTTCAAAATCTTTCAAAATGGTAGGACTTTGGCACAATACTGATCGAAAAACATGCCAAGATACTTTTTGTGCCAGGTGTATTTCCCATTGTAAAGTTGGATTTATTGTTCTGTTAAAAAGGGCAACCCGGACGCGAGTTGGCAGACTTCATTCTGTAATTGTTTCATGATGGCTTGTCTCGTAATCATAATGGCTGGATAACTATTGCAGTCCAATTGGAAGCTTGTAACTAGCTGTCCTAACAGTATAGATCAATAGACATGGGCACAATGCAAACACATTAAGGTGTATTGTGTGTTTGTGCTTGGTATATTGCCCATCTGTAGCAGCACAATTACAGGATTTCAGTAATATTAGAATAAGAAAAAATACAGTTGTTGCCTATTTTGAATTGATCAAACTATAACACTGTCTACTTGAACTCTACAGGGTGAGCCACAAGTAAAAATAGATATAAATTATAGACTATATATGTAGAAAGATTTGTAACAATGATGTAATCAAAGTAGGGATTAGGTTATAAATTTCTACACTAAATGTTTTGAATTTGAAACATTGTACTGAAGCAATGACTCTTTTGAAATGCTAATTTATATTGTAGGATGTTTCCTGGTGATAAAACAAGAACACCAATTGGATGAATGCTTTATTCTGTTGAACACAGGCCACATACCAAGATGTCAAATACCCAATGGCTAACCAGATTCAGCTTCCGATTCAGATTTTCTTTGTCATCAAACAATTACAGTTCCAAAATTATAAACAGTAATTAATTTTTGAAAGTGATAATACAGATAACAAATTACCGGTTATACATAATAATAATAATAATATAATTTATCCCCCTTCAAATATATATAATTTGCAATTAATGTAAAACAAATCAATTTATGTAAATCAGTTCAATATGATTGGCGATTGACGAGGTTCACTAACTAAACGCAGAGCGTGAGGGTGGTAGTGACCTATTTCTTTCTCAATTCATGGATACTTGGACAAATTTATTAAATTAGAACCTTTTCAAACATGTCTAATATAAAAAATCAACCTGCAGCATGTCAGATGGCAATTTATAAGCTCATTCATCTCTGTTCATAATTTATCACCACCTTTTGTGTTTTTGATTCAAGGATGTTATATAAGCTGCATGGAGTGCTAGCCCTTTCTTGTGCAGTGTACAATATAGGGCACTGACATGTTGCACATTTACAATCTGTGTATTGAGGTGTTTTGTTGTAGGCTAAGTAGGTGGTTTGTATGCTTTGAGGTGCAATGATTATGTGCGCATGCTAATAGGTAACTTGGAAATGAGTCCGCCAAGTATCATGGGTAAGGCGCATTTTTCACCTGTGGCCAAGAATATCACCTTGGACCCAAAACTTTCAACCCATAGACTCTACCCATTCTGGTTTTAGTGATTTCTACAATGCACTTACATTGCTGATTGTCCTATATTGATCTAGAGCAGTGGCGTAACAGGCGGGGGGCAGGTTGCCCCCCTGACGACTTTGGCCGGGAAAAAATTTGAAAAAATCATGCTAAATCAGCCGTTTTTGGCCCTCTGACCGGGAAAAATTGGTATTTTGACCCCCCTGAGAGGGAAAATTTCCCAAAACTGGGAAATTTGCCCCCTCAGAGCGGGCAGGCCCGATACGCCACTGATCTACAGTAAGCGAGTGACCGCTTTGTTAAATTTGAAAGGACCAGAAACAGACAATAGGGTGTTGGCATTTCCAATTTGAACATCGCCGATAGAGACGTTGTGTAATCGCTAGAACCTGTTGTTTTGATCTAACAGATGTTTGTGTTGTTTAGTTTGTATATTTGCTAATCCAGATGAGATGGTCTTTAAACCAAGGTCACAACAGATGTTTCAGGTACATTTGTTAATTCCTCCTGCCTGCACTGTGAAAATAGCATTGATGTTTAAATGCTTAAAGGTGCGTGTTCCGATCGTCTTTGGGACCCCCCTGATTTACCCGGTAGTATCAATTTGGATATCAGATGAAAGGCCATATTTTTCTCATTGTCGTCCTAAAATTTGAGCCCTCAAATCCATTTCATTCCCAAGATATAAACAAAAAAACGGCGTTTTAGTGGTTAACCATCAATATTAGCACAGTATTGAATAGGGCTTCGCAACATGCATTATTGTGTCTACCATCAAAACCGCAAGTTTGTTTCCCACAATACTTGATGGGGTGTATGTGCAAGTGCCAGGCCCTCATTTGAAGTAGAGAACACAATAGACATAAATCGGAACAAGCACCTTTAATGTTAAGCCACCTAAACACAATTTTGTCCAGAATGTCTAAATACTATTGTTATATTGTGTCCTTGTTAAGGAAAGTGCATTTTTGTGAGAATTGCACTGTTCATGAAATTTGCTTTTACTGGGGATTTACAAATATTCATTGCTTGTCCTCACTGAATGTATTTTGGAAGGGGATTGTGATGAGCAATGTATGGATATCCAGATGCAAGAATGTGCAAAAAAAGTTCTTAAGCTCCAACTTTTGTGCTTCACAGCACTCACCCCAACCCAACCAACGTTGAGAGCCCCCTCCCGATCCCACTTACTAACAAGATTAACAAGCTATGTACTATGTTGACAATGGGAGGGGGGTTCTTCACTAAGCATATAACATCAGATGTTATGGTGGCGTTTCTTTTAAACTTAAAGGTGGGTGATCCGAATCATGGTTCGATTTTTGTGTCGTCTGCCTTAAGGCAGGAAGACACAAAGGGATCACTTTGTCCACTGTTGTTGTTGTCTGTTGTTGTTGATGTGAAAAAGGGTTAACATTTGCCTGTAATATCAGCATCAGCAATCAGGATTTAAACCAAATTTTAGTCAAAGATGGAACATGGGACCACTCATTTGTTGATGAGGTCAAATGTTACATACCAAGGTCAAAGGTCATGTGAGGTCAAGTTGTAAGATAGGCAGAAAATTTAAATTGACCTCAATTAAAAAGTTGAAGTCCAATCGGAATCAAACTTGGTTTATGGATATTACATGGAAACCCTCATTTGTTTATGAGGTCAAAGGTCACAATCAAGGTCAAAGGTAATATGAGGCCTATCATTCACAAACCGCAATGGCAGGCGACACTAGTGGTCTGAGGATTGCAATATAATTTCCAAATGTTTTCCATCCCCCTCACATGGAAGCATATTACCAAAAAACATATATGATTACAAATTTTGAGTTAAATTGGTTCAGAATGTATGGAGTGTTGTTGATATCGAGGCTGTTGTAATTACATCCCAACTGCACCTGCAAATCACTTGTGGATAAAAATAGTCATGAAATGTAGAGTGTTAGCGTATGCACAAATGACGTCATTGTTGTCATCGTCAGATTATTAAATCTCACTTATACACGGCCTGCAAAATATATGTGATAAACAAGTTTAGTTGCAAGAAACTTTGGAAATTTGAGATGGAGTTATTTGATGACAAAATATGTGGTGTAGTTGCTGATACTAGCAAGGTGTTAATCTTAAATCTTGCATGAAGGCCCGTTTACTTATGGGGAAAATGAGGAAATTGGTCAAAACATGGGATCAGACAAAATTAGGATGTATTGGTCCCCGAATATTGCTCAATTAGAGTTCATCTCAATAATATACTCACAAGAAGAGAGAAAAATTAAGATTTTGATACAACAATGGCAATATGGGATTTAATCTAGGTAAAATACTGACATAATTTTGGTTAAGATATAGGTTTAGAGTAAGGTAATAGTCTAGGGTTAGGCGACGAAAATAAAAAACCCTGTTTTACGGGCCCGACCGACCCTGATTTTTAGTTTTGCAGAATTTTTTTTTTTAGTTTTTCAAAAAAATCATGTAAAATCAGCCTGTTTTTAGCCCAAATTGATCAATTTTGGCAAATATTTTAAAGAAAATTTGTTTGTAAAAATTTTAATTTTTTCTCTTGATTTTTCAGATTTGGGGGCTATTTTAGGCCAATGTTGAGCTCCAGAAAAGAAAAAAAATTAAAAAAAGAAAAAATTCGCCCGACCGACCCTACTCGAAAGGTCCGCTCGCCCGTAAAACAGGGTTTTCTTTTTTCGTCGCCTTAGGGTTATTTTTTAATTTTTTAGTGATTATGAGAAGATAAGACCAGTATTAGACCTTTAAGAAAAACCCACTTTTTTGTGTCGCCAGCCGTAAGGTAGGAAGACACATAGGATCACTTTGTCTACTGTTGGGGGCAGGAAGACACATCGGGATTACTTTGTCCACCAGGAAGACACATCGGGATCTCTTTGTCCACCCGGAAGGACACATCAGGATTACTTTGTCACAACGAAAGACACACAGGATTACATTTGTCACAGGAAGACACATAAGGGATCACTTTGTCCACCCGGAAGACCATTCAGGATTACTTGTCCACCAGGAAGGGACACCATCGGGATACTTTGTTCACCAGGAAGACACATCGGGATTACTTTGTCACCCGGAGAAGACACATCAGGATACTTTGTCACCAGGAGAAGACACATCGGATTATCTTTGCCCAGGAGGAAGACACCTCAGGAGACTTTGTCCACCAGGAGACACATCGGGATATTACTTTGTCCACCCATGGTCTTTGTTGTCTGTTGTGAAAAGGGTAACATTGCCTGTAAATCCATAGTACTTCAATGTATTAAACCAAACTTGAGTCAAAAGGGTGCAACATTGAATCCCTCATTGGTTGATGAAGTAAAGGTCACGTCAAAGGTCATGTGAGGTCAAGTTGAAAGATGGCTGAAAATTAAAGTTGACCCAATTGAAAAGGTTAAGTCAAATTGAACATTGATCATGTTTTGATAGTGTGTGAAAATATTCAGAATCCAAACATGATAATGATAAATTGGATGATTTACGCCATAATTAATGGTTTTGCATGAGTTTTGAAATATTGGGCGCGGAGACGCAGATTTGCCCAATAATTTTTGCAACTCATGCTCGGACCATTTAATTTGGGCTTACTCAATCCAATTTTATATCAATACTGTTTATGAGAGATTACATGCAAAACCCCATTTGTTGATGAGGTGAATTGAAGCTCACCCCCAAGCTCAAAAGTCATTCACAAAACCCGACGGCAGGCGACACTAGCGGTCCAAGGACCAAGATGTTTTTTTTTAAAAAAAAAAAAAAAAAAAAAAAAAAAAAAAAAGTGTTTTAAAAAGACAAAAAAACAAAATTGGCACGATGTACTCATTATCTTTAAAATCTTACCACAAGCCTAAAATGCAAAATTAAATTTGTTGGCAAGGGAACCATTTAGCCCCTTTCTCTCTGCCGTCTCCTACCCACACCCACCTCTCAACTGGCCATAGTAAATGTGTAACAGCTGGTAACTTAATATTTTTTCTGCTTCTAGTGGTTTTGGGTCCTCTAACTTGTGGTTAGGATTAATTAGGATAGATTAATGGTTAGGATAGTGATCAGGGTTTAGGTTAAAGGTTTTGGATTAGGATATTGGTAGGGCAAGTCCTTAAGATTGAAAATTAATCTGCAATATAAAATCAGTCATGATAATATTAATCTTGTCTTTTAAACAGCTGGCATTGTATCCTGACCTTTATGCCCAGATCAATTCGGCTGAGAAGAAGGGGGGGGGGCTCATTTCACATTGCCAAAATATTGAGAAAGCAACAGAAGAAGAAATAACAGGCTCCTCAACTAAAAGTAGGCGTGTAAAATCTCCATTTAATAACAAAAATTAAACACCACTCATACCTGTCAGTTTTTACTGTGCGATGGATGCGATAAGTGTGATATAGTCTCCTGGTAAAAAAAAGTCTTAAATGCTGTTATTCATATTGTATGAATAGCCTGTACCAGACCTTAAATGTAGATGGGATATGAGGATTGGTCCATGATATGAGCTGGCTGTGTCGCGCTAAACCTACATCTCATAGTACTTGGTGGTGTTGATAGGCTCAAGGTGGCAATATTACAAATGGGTCTTTACTATACTCAATTCTCAAGTTAAAGATGTGATGGATACTACTTGTGTTTGGTTTGTACCCTCGAAATGCATGCTCTGACCTCGGAATGTAGCATTTTACGCAAGCGAATAAAGGCAGCACAATTGAATGCAGAGTTCCCACGGCATGACCGTCACCTCAACGTGAGGACTTAAAGTATACATTTCACTTTTTTTAATAATAATGCCCATCCTGTTATATCAGCCATATGGCAAATTCATGACTATATAGCACCAGAGCAATTTGAATTGATTTAACAAATAAGTGATCATGAAGTAGAAGCTATTATAAATCTTAACATTGTGGTAATTGTACATGATGCCCTTGGACTAGTAACGAGTACCAGTACTACAGGGCTATGAGTCAATAACAACCCTACATTCAGGGAAAGCTTTTTTCTCAAAGGGTAAACGTTTATTTTAGCTTGAAGTTTGCTTTGGTTGTTTACAGGATAGACAGGCTATCAGAAGATTTTTATTTGGTGGCTTTCGGATATTGGGTTCAGAAACTATGCCCCATTTCTAGCGGAGAGAGACCTAAGAATTGAGTTTGGCCGATTTTAGCCATACAAATTATGCGGAGAGACTGACACCGACGTATACAATAACATTAGCAGAGACAATTCAAACATGCAATTAGGTCATATGCGCTCTTCGTTCCCTTCTCGCTCACAAAAACACTATCAGTTGAATAAACACGGTCCTATTGTGGAACAGAATTATGAGTAAGATAAACTCTAATTAATTACCTATTGTTCACACGATATACAAGAGTCCAGTTATTGAAAATCACCTCAAAAACAAGTCTCAGAGTCACTGAACATTAATGAAACTGCTGAGATTTTTGTTTTACATCTCGAAGTAAGTATTTTTGCACAAATACAGTATTACCCAGCGTCCATAAATTGGAAGCGAACTGAATTTTTCTGTAACTACATTGGAATTAAAACCTTAAAAATTCACTTCCGCCCTGTTTTTTCAAGCGGTCCATACAAAACAATTCTTCTATGGCTTCACTTTTTGCTTCCCCGAATTTCGTTGTAGGTTAAAACCCAAATCTTACTGAACCCAAGTGCTACTGTGGTTCTTACACCAGCTATCGTGACTTATTATTTGGGAATTTAACATTTTTTTCCACTTATCTTTTCTTTTGTCCTCTCTGGATATTATTTTTACAGTCCTTCAATTAATTCTCCCACCTTCTATTTGTTCAACAATAATTTGGTGGTTAAATGTTTTTACTCAAATATCATTGTTTGTCGAGACCATGTTCTCTATGTATAAACGATGCGTCTTGTGTTTGGCTCAAACTAGCCAACATGATTTTTTAAGTCTCTCACAAAAATGCATAACTTTGCATTCCATCCAAAGTCCAAATGACACGAATAAACGTTTTCTTAAAGCCTATTTATCCCTCTTTATAAACCATAGCAAACATTTGAGCAAAAATCATTTTTAACTATTTTAATTATTTTTTATTCTGAATGTGGTTTTTTTTTGCTCAAACTGTATATTCAATTAACATATATCCAACTTTCTTGACTCCCAAACATTGATTGAATCACACCATTTTGAAATTTGTGGGCATGCTATTCAGGTGCCATGGGTGTGTGTGTGTGGAGATATAGACCACTGTTTTAGGGTATTCATCTTTGATGCAGAGTCTTAAGTTCGAGTCCTGGCTGGGCCACTTGCTGGATTTAATTCTGGATTTGATTTCTATAAACAACTAAACTGGATTTTAGCTCTCCTCTTGGTTCATTTAGCCTTTGGCAAAGAACCAAACGAATCTCTTCTCTCTTTGGAGGGGCCATTAATCTGTTGGTCCCATGCACTTGGAGAATCATGCCTGTACATGTATTTTGCAGCCAGTATTGATTACAGTAGGGTGGAAACGCCCTGGCTGTCCCAGTCCTCCGGGAACCCTCGGGCATTATTGGAAAGCAGTGCCTGAACATTGAATGATCTACCCAGGCTAAATAGACTCAATCAATCGATAAAGAGATGTGTTCAAAGGCGCTCAGAAAGCTCAAGCTGAAAATGGCCCCTAACAGGCCTGAACAAGCAGGTTTGGTAAGGTCAATTGTGTTTTCTTTCAAGTTACCCGACCTTTTTTAGCCATATATATAGGCTATGTCATCACGAGCCATTAGAGTAGGAAACCCAGTATTCTCTCATGAACTAGTCGTCTCATGTCCGTAAAAATCACCATTCTTTTGAACCTCCATGTATAGCGCTAGTATGACATTTCTTTGAAAGTTATGTTTGTGATTTTGAAAATCTGAGCAGATGTTGCGTTTTGGGGCATTTTGTTCGGCCTTTTGTGTTTTGGCATGAATTGTGGTTGGTAGGCAAAGATTATGCTGATTTGTCTGTCCACAATGCAGATGCAGCTGTGTGAAAGCTGAAAGCCATGCATTATCAATGCTGGCCTAGAGAGGCATTGCATTTGCAGCCTTGTCTGATACCCACTTGGTAGTAAATTCCTTGCTTATCTAGGTAGATAACAGTATGTTATCAACTTCAATTAGCACTCTCCAATTCACAGTTGGTTTTGTCCTTGATTTGGACATTCAGTGGCTAGCTCTATAGTAATATACAATTTTGGTTTTCACTTGACCATATTTGGTTTCATTTCAACATTTATGCTTTCAACTAGCAGTGGTTATGTTTCAAGTCATTTTCATCTTCTTAGGACTCAAGTTGTGGGAGATATTAGCTGAACAATACTTTTGTCAGAATACCTTTTCATCAACAAACATCACAGAAACAGATTTGTTGTTGAAACATTATATAACAAATGTTGAATACTTGGTATATAGTATTTGTCACAAAAACTATGATCAGGCCCTTGGCCTTAGCCTTTTTAAATTATGTTTCTTTTTTAATGTGGCAAATTAAATATAGTGTAAAAGACAAATGACTAAATACATGTAGTCATTTGTCTTTTCACACTATAGTCTATTGTCATATCAAATAAGAAACATAATTTCTACTACCTATTTCATTTTACACTTGATCTTGGAAAAGTTGTATTGCAATTGTGTGAATGTTTTTAGTTGGCATGGTACTCTTTGAAGTGTTAACAGAATTAAAAGATAACAAGTTAACAGATTTTGAACACAGAAATAAACAAAAGATTAAATTAATAGTAGGGCCTACATCAGCATCTAAAGTACTTTGTGGAATCAATCACATTTTAGAGGAAAATGTATTATATTTGAGAGCTGTTATTAACATGATCAAAAGTATGGTGCGGGTTTATTATTTTCCCGTTCTGTAGCATGCATTGTTTGAAAAAATCATGTAGGCTACATTATAACTGCAAATGCTTACCTCAGGCCTCAAAGCTACTTACATGAAACAATCTGTCTCAAACAAGTCAAAATGTAGATATTGTATGCCTACTCACTCACAAGTACATAAATTTTAAATAAAATTGAAGTTTTGTTGTCCCCGCCGAACGAGTTCGGAACAGGGACTATAAAATGAGCAGCGTCCGTCCGTCCGTTCGTCCGTCCATTCGTCCGTCCGTTCGTCCGTGATAAAAATGTTAACCCACGTTGTATACGATTTATCTAGAGTTCCGTAAGGGCGACAATGATGTAACTTGGTGGAAAGAAGCGGGTGGGTGAGTTCTTGACCTGATTAGATTTTGGGCGTAAAATATGCTAATTAAGTATCTAATTTGCATAATTTATGAAAATGTTCCTGCAAGGCCCGTTTACAAGTTTTCTGGAGTTCCGTAAGGCATATAATGATGTAACTTGGTGGAAGGAAGCGGGCTGAAGAGTTTTCGACCTGATTACAGTTGGGGCGTATTTCGGGCAAATTGAGTATACAAATGAGCTAATTAATATGCAAAAATCAGTGTAATTGCTATATTTTTGACACTGTACATTGGATACTCAAAAATTCCTGCGCTGCATGAAAGCGTATCATGGGGCACATCTTTATTGCAATTTGAAAGTATGTGATACATGCGGCCAGCGGCTTAGGTATGCAAATGAGCTAATTAAATATGCGTAATTGCTGTATCTCTGAAACGGTACATCGGATAGGCAAAATTCCTTTGCTACATGAGACTACTATGCCATAGGAGGGGGTGGGGTGTTGGCGACCAAAAGGAACCTAACATGGACAAAATCGGATGTTTTAGTCATTAGTGTCCGTTCGGACACTTATATTACACGTAATTGAATGGAGATTTTGTATCATTCAAAACTGCTGTTTTCTTCGTTTTCAGTCAATTCTTCAGTTGGAAAAGATAACATATGAGAATTCTACAGGCTTATTCTTCACTTTTAAGCTATTCCTGCAAATTTCAAATATTTTGACTCTTTCGGATAAATCACTGATAGTGTCTTTAATGATGGCAATAAGTGACATGTGTTTGGCTCCCTTTAACCTTGCACTGTGTTAACTTGAAACAGCCTAAATTCTCTCACTCCAACCAATCATAAGTGGCCTTACAAACACACTGCTAACTCAGAGTGTATTGAGTTCATCCCACAATGCACCAGTTTTGGGACATTTCACCTCAATATTGTCATGTGATGCCAGCATGGGATTCCCCAAAAATCCCATTCTTAAAGGGGACCTGTCATGCAAGTATTGGTGGCGCTTTCACGTTACTTCTGTGTATTTTAATAAGTGATCACCCTTTCCAGGTTTGATTATATCATAAACAAAATTGTATTAATGTGCAATTTTCTATTGTAAATAATATATAAAGGTACTTTAAAGGATGTTGTCGTTGTCTTTGAATGGCATCATATTATAGGCTACTGCATCATTGATGCTCTGGTTTTAATCATACAATTTTGCATTTACTTTAGGAACACATTAGTGGATAGATGTGCCACCGTGTTAAAAGTGTAATGCTCATGTAATAAAAAAAGGGCAAAATAAAGTAAATGTTTGAATTTTGTGTATAATAATTTTCAAAAAGTAATGCAAAAAAAATACTTATTAGAATCAAATGACCAAGAAATCAGATCCTTTAAGATCACTTCCCAAGCTCTACCTGCATCATATTACACAAGTGCTACCTTGCAAAAAACTTATGGAAACACCAACCAGAAAATGTGGGTCTGCTGTTGTGGGAAATAACCAAGGAAAATTCTTGAACACATTGTAGAAAAATTAGTTACTTCAGAGATGAGTATGTTTAGGTAGGCATGCTTGCATCAGATGCCTATGGATACCAGGATCAAGGCATACACTATGAATGTCTTTATGTCCACTTCTATTAACAAGAGTATCACCCAGTGACTTGACATGGCATGATTGAAGACGGGAGTTGAGCGGACTTGGCAAAGTCCATTTTTTTTTATTACCCAATTGTCAAAAGTTCCGAAATCAAAATTGTCTTCACAATATTTGAAATCAGCAGGAAAATGCATTCAAATAGGTCTCAATAAATCCCAACATGCCTAGTCATGGGTTCTTGGATTGAGATTTCTACCAAAATTTGTGAAAGACATTTAAATTAGACTAGTTATATGTGATGCGATCTGGGAAACCCCGCCACATGGTGGGAAATTTTTTTTTTGAGTTTTTACTATCACTGCAGAGTTTGAAATATTAAGTTTCCATAACTGTTTACTTTTTTCTTCTTTGATACACATGTCAAAAGTTATGCCTCATATAATTTGACAAAAAATAAAGTACAATATAACAGATTTTATGCTATTTTCCTTATCTTTTCAAAACTGTCCTGTGCGACATGTGACGGGTTTTCCCAGATCACATCACATATACATACTTGTATATGTGTTAATTTTTCAGATAGATAATGAAAGCATGCTTACATGGTATAATCACCAAGTCACACACCTTGTACAATCTTGCTATCTACTGTAGATAACAAAAGGATACATTTAACCTGTACTGACGTAAAGGCCTGGAATAACATCTTGGGGGAGAGAACGAAAGAGATAGAAGGAAAGAGAGTGAGGGAGAAAGAGAAAGTAAAGGGATCCTCCTGATTGTTCTCAAATTTGAGATGTGCATGTTGATTACTCATACTGTGTAAATCTACTCTTTAAAGAAATAAGCTATGAACAAATTGTCTCATAATAGTTGATTTTGAATCAGTGTTATTCTCCTGCCTTTATTTGTTACCACAGTGGTCTGTCAGTGTTGGAGTGCCTTTGTGAACAAGATACGGAATAAACTGCAAACTCAGTGTAACATTGTCCTGGTAGCCTGAATTTGTTTCCCTTGAGATAGGTTGGTCATGGAATATGGGGACTTCCAGGGGCCTCTTCCAGTAAAATTCCTCTCGGGATTCTCAGTTTTGAGACGAGAAAGGAAACCTATTTCAGAACTAATGCCAAACAACATTATAAACAAATTCTATGTGTCAAAATTTTGATTTCATGTATCGAAATTATTGAAAAAAAAATATCACTGATGACGTCATATCAATTTTCTTAATATCTTTTATTTGAAAAAAAAATATCAGAAATCAGCACATACTTTTTGTTGATTAGCTTTACAACTCTATGTAGTGAAGATTGCAGCTTCAGAACTGTAAAAATATACTGTACCAGAGTAAAATGTTAAAATCTTATGTATTTCTTTAAAAGTTACATTGCATTGTGGGAAATTATGACGTAAGTACATACTTGTACGCTTCCTTCTGGACTGGTGGAGATAACATTTTAGAAGATATAAACTATTACATATACAAGGAAAACATGGGTGTTTGCTCTCATGAAATCATACATTATTACTATAATAAATCACACATCACACATTATTACTTTAATAAGGAAGTACACAAGCCAAGCAAATGAAGCACTGACTTATTATGTACATTAACTGCTTGCCTGATAATGGCACATCAGATTGCACGAAAGTAACACTAAATATCATCACTTGCTCACTTACAATTTAACCTTGAAATCTCACCAGCTATTACCTAGAATGGATTATATCCTATCAGTTTTTCAAACTCGTCAATCCCAAAAGCTATCAGAAGCGGAGCGTCTGCCCTGCACATGCCAGTCTGGTAATACAACACAAGAGGTAAAGTTACCCATTGTTAGCCGAAGGCACGTATTGATTTGTTGGAGTTTCTCATGTGTTTAATACCATATTGCTAGCTAAGAAGAGTTGGTTATCAGTTTAACTTGACATGATTGCCAATACAGGCAGTGTCCTTTTCATTGCCTTGCACCTGTCTCAGATGGCTAAGCACTGGCTATTCTAAATATTTAACTGCACTAGATACCGACAATATCTCATGCAGACGGTGTAGCATAGGGACTTGTAGTGACTGGTCTAAAGGCCTATGGGCAATGGGGAAATAACAATGTAGGCTACTGAGATGCACAGATCCAACTAAATCGTCAGTTATCAACCTCAAGGCATTAAGTCTTCCGATGATATAAGTAGTGCAATACAGACCCTAGATTTAGATGGGTTAGGAATAAGACATATCATGCATTCTTAAAGACATCCTGTTTAACACTTAAGTGCCTGGGGTTCCATGGTACCCAAGATTTGTTTTTTGGTGATTTTGCTCTTGTGAAAAATATTGTTGAATTTCTTTTCCAATAAATGACATAATTAGCTTGGGTCCTTAGGACCCCCTAGGTACCATTTAGGAGTGTTATTTTAAAAATACAAATAAGGGTTAGTCCTTAGGGTTAGTTTTGGTCTTTTCCCATTTGATCTTCCTTCCACTAGCACTTTCCTGCAAGGTCATGTTATTCTTACACCTTAGTACAGAATCTGTACATCTTAATTCAATGTAGGGTTTGTTCCTATCCAATCTACTTCTGAACAGCATTATTTTACCCTGCACCAGACATGACGTACATATAAATTATGCCGATACAAAAATATGCCTGTCATTTCAAATTTCCATGAACTTTTCGGATCTCCCACACCTGGTATTTCCCAAACTGTGATGTTATAACTAGCATTTTATTTGGGCATGACTCTGTGTATGCGTGCACCACTTCCATAGTAAGGTATTTCTCTTGTTAACGAATGGCTTCTTGCCAACTTGAACAGCGCTAATCATAAGTGTAGCAGAATCGAAGTGCAAACAATGTCGTTGACAACTTTGCTATTTCCTCCGGGCTAATGTCTGCAAGATTAATCACTACTACTTGTTGGCTGATGCTAGGAATAAATTTAAAAAGACAATATGAAGTACTGTATGATAATTAGAAATGTACTTAGGTTGCAGATAAATTCATTACTAATTGAAGTGTTTTATAATGGTAAACTCATGTTCAGATATCTGTTACATAATTCCAGCGTACTACTTGTTGGCTGATGCTAAGTAATAAATTTAAAAAGACAATGTAAGGATGTATCACTATGAGCAGGTCAAAATGGTCATCCCTTTGCACAGTTCAGTACCTTCCATTCACCAGTGTATTTAGACATACACCCCTGTTTTTTGGGTAAGGATATATGATACCCAGATCACAAAGGTCAGTTCCATTCCACTGTATTAACAGTACAACCCACTGAACTGTGTCCTTGGTGGATGAGCATATTGTAATAGTGTATATATAATAATGAGTGTACTTGGTGGCGAATAAATTACTGATATAATTGAAGTGTTGTATGCATTAACTCATGTTCAGATTTCTGTTACATATCTGAATACTATTGAAATCACCATGTTTAAGCGGCTTAAAATATAATGAAGTGACTGTACAAAATACTTTAATACCCTCTCATACATGCTTCCTTTGTTCATGACGTAATAAAGGCATTTAACACCACAGCCCATTCCATAAACAATGTTACACATATACTAAGATTTCTTCATATTGAATTAATTAGTTCTTTAAGGGATAAGCAGCAATTTGTTAATCTAAAACTTTAAAATAATCATAAAAATCCATGTATTATATACTTTTGAAGTGGCATGGGATATGGCTAACATAACCAGAAAGTGCTTCTTGGCTTTAAATTCCATTGTAGTAAAGACCAAAAACGTATGTTTCATTTGATTCTGGAATATCTATGGGTGCATATCAAAGTTCCGAATTGAATCAAAAAAGCCTTTCCCGCAAATGTCCCAGATATTAGAGATGTTGCTAAGGTCACGGGGGGGGGATACGATATGAGCACGACGATACGTCATCACTTTTTGCGTTCCAGGTGACGTGTATCAGTAACACGCATGATTTGATACAAGTAAGTGACGGATACTGGCTGGAGATACACGTAAGTGAAAACGGTTATCATTTGAACCACGCTCAAGGGGGAAATGTTGCCCACTCTATTTTGAAAGTTGATTTTAGAGTGATTTTTTCCGCTGAACACGATGGTGAACGCCGTAATTCAAAAACCGGTCTTTTCTAAGTCCTTTTCCGGGGTCAATTCCAAAGGGGTGTGTTTACTAAAATTGTGTAATGCCAATTTACGTGATTTTAGGTGTCTAAATATACATTTTCCGAACAAGAAATTCCACTAATCTAGGTTTAAATCCAAAAATCTGTTAAAAATTGCTCTTCCGGGGGTGCCACTCCGGGACAGGGCATTTTAATGAACGGATTGGGATGTCCAATATTAACATAATTTTATGGCCCAATACACATTTCTTACAGTATGAAATTCCACCGAAAAAACTATGTTAATGCCCCCAAAATGCCCAAAGTGCTGTTCGGGGGTGCTCAAACAGGGGAGGGGGGTTGTTTTACTTAAAGGGTTAGGAATGTCATAATTTAGGTGTCTAATTAGCACATTTCCGACTATGAAAAAGTTCATTTAAACTATTATTAAAAAATATGATTAAAATGATTTCCGGGGGTGAAAGAAATGGTATTTGAATTTCTCATAGCCGTGAACATGGGTATTTTTGAGTGTTGTTTAGGCCACTTAAATCAAGTAAATAGGAAATTCCTAACCCTTTTTAGTAAATCACCCCCGTTTCCCCCTCTGGAAAAGCACTGTGGGTACCCCCGGAAACAGCATTTTGGACATTTTTGGGGACTTACTTAAAAATGCTTCAGTTTAATTACTGAGTATAAAAATGTAGAATTGATCAAACATATGTTAATTGGATATTCATAACCCCTTTCATTAAAATTAACCCCTTTTTGTTCCCCTTCCCGGGAGTGGCACCCCCGGGGAAAAAGGAAAAGCTTTAGCATATTTATATATTTCAAAAAATTAGTATGTTATTTCTCATTCCCGAAGATTTATAATTAGACACCTAATCACATATTAAAATGACCCGAACCCTCTTAGTAAAAACAAACCCTTTTGAGAGTGACACCCCCAGAAAAGCAGCGAGTAAACATTACGCACCAGCGAAACTAAGAGTTATTTTGCGCAGCCCCGTGAACGGTTACGGCTATCATCTCCGTAACCGTATCCGTGACCTTGCGAAACCTCTCCATTAAATGTGAATTGTGCCTAAACCTGCATGTACATTTTGACCTCAAACACAAAGATAATTCATCTTTTGCTTACTTTTAAAAACGGTCTAAACCCAGCAGCGTATTTATGGTCACTTTGAGATGCGTCTATTGCACATGTCTGTTTTCCAGAAGACGGTTTGGCAGATTTTCAAATACTTCATTTTTTAACTATTGAATGGTGATTATTTTCATATATTGAAGTAGTTTGTATGGAATTGTACAACTTATCCATAATTTATAAGTCGACTATAAATGTTCAACATGCTCTTCATTCTCTCACATTATCGCTGCTTATCCCTTTAAATATTACTTTTTTCATTCAATTTTATACCTCGAAGGCTTCTTGTTTTGTATTAGAAAATATACCATGCTTTCCACTACAATTTTGGTATGTATACTACGACAAAACGAATGGCCAGGATTGCTCAATTTTACTCTTTTGGGACTTGTCCCAATGTTCACACTGGTTCTCCGCACCACCATTTGGGCGGTATTTATTGTTTTTTTTTTTTTTTTTTTGGTTGTCTTAGAAAATGTAATCCCGTGGGACATGAATTAGGCGCCAGGATATTAGAAGAGTAACCTCACATGTGTAGTTATGGCGTGGTGAAAATGTTGATACTTTAGTTTTTACCTTCAACTTGGCCTTAGAACACCTAAAAGAATGTTTGCTAAGATTGCGAAATTGATATCTTAAGGCAAAAGTACCAGGCAGACATACTTTTTGCACATTTACTATCTTCTACTGACAGCAAAGGTTATTGTCAAGACATCAAGATTACCTGTAATGGAAATAAATTGGAATGATTCATTGAAGTTTGGTGACATAATTCATGATCTTATACAGACTGTTCCCCAAAAAACACTTAACAATCAAATATTAATTTTTTGGCCAAAAATTTAGTTCATCTCAACTGAGTTACAGATTCTTTTTAGAGTGTTCCATCTTTCATGAGATTTTTACGTTTGGTGTCTTTGGTGTCATGTTTCAGGATTAGGGCTAATTATCTGAGGAACCCCCCCCAGTTGAAAAACCTGTTGGGCCAGTTTCCGCTATCCTGATTATCAACAAATTTGCCATTGAAATCCCCTTCAAACATTCTTTATTGAAAATTAAAATAACAAATAAGTATAAAGTGCTGCTACTTGGGATTTTACTTAATTTATAACTTCATAATGTCGCAATTGCTAATGAATGCATGTAGCATTGGGAAATTCAATTCAAAGTCTTGTTGTCTCAGCTTTACTGCAGGTTTCAGCAACAGGTAGAACCATAAAAAACACGCCTTGTTGAAAGTAAGCTGAGACCTTTGAACACACCACGCTTTCCTTTATTGCTCTTGTTGAACACTGCTTTCTTCATCATATGCCTCCCCTGGCATCTTGGAGGCAGTGGGGAATAGGGGAAGGGTAAGGGTTTGTCCCTCCACATTGAGAGCGTTTAATTGTCCCCACAACAGCTGTAGACAAGCGTTGTCCACATAACTTCCTGTAGACAAGCGTTGTCCACATAACTTCTGTAACTGTACATTATTTTCAGCAGTCCAAATTCACCAAATTTCCATGCATTTCACGATTATTGTCCCCTAAGAGTGAGACCCTCATTTCACCCACAACATTATAATTCGGTGCTTTCACTGAAAAAAAATGTCTTGGATTATTTCATTGCATGATAATACCTTCACTCTGATTTGTACACTCATTCTTTGTTTGAAAAGGGTTTAATACCACAATTATGCTACACGTCTTATACCTTTAGTGTCTTGAACCTTCAGTTGAAACTGGCCCAAGTGGTATTTTGTCTGTTGTGTCAACTGACAATATCTCCTCTTATGGTCCATCAAATTGGATGGAATAAAAAACGAGGTTTAAGCTTTAGATCTTGTCCTAACAATCACGGCAAATATTTTGGCAAAACTGTACAATTTATATTTTTTATAATTTTTAGTTTGATTGTATAGTTTTACTATGGGCCAAGTCTGTAGAACTAAAATTTTAATCTATCTTTTATACTTGCTACAGTTTCAATTCATGTTTAAAGAATTATTTTTCAAAGTGATTGAATAAAAAATCACTTAGGGACGATAATTTCAAAATAAGGGCTTAAAATGTCCCCATTAGGGGCTACAATTACGTCTCATGTTTGTACACCATTTTGCTGTAAAAAAAATACAACCCAGGTAAAAAATAGTTTTTCTATGTTAACCGATCGCAGTAATGTCCAACTCTCACAAGTTGTAAACATATTCTTCCTCTGGTCCCCACTCTCACCCCCCCATCAAATCAAATGGGAAGTGGCAAAGCCAAGAGGTCTACATAGATAGAGAGCAAATGTTACGTAATCTTTAGAAATTCATCGTCTCGCAGGGTTTTTGCCGACCACAAAGAAAACAATAGAGTACCACAATAGAAAGCAATGGCTGCCTCCGCTTCTTCCACATACGTTGGGTGCCGCTTTGCATATACCCTAATCGGGTAAGTGATACAAATTTGATGTATTGTTAGTAGTGCAGGTTTTAAATAATATTTCACCTGATCATGGCTCAGATACTCTTTCTCTCATAATTCAATTCGCGCTTATTGAAAATATGTATTCATGATGCAGGTTATTTAAATCAAGACGACTGACGTGTCATTTCATTCGTTGGTGGCCATGGGTAGGACAAAATTTAACCACCCAATAGCACCCAACATCCAACAACTGATATGTTTGCCGGATTGTTTATCGAATTGACATTATGTGTGTATACAGCACCCAAACTAAAAAAAAAAAAAAAAAAAAAAAAAAAAAAAAAAAAAAAAAATATATTCCGTGCATATTCAAATGTCGCGCCCAGCCACGGACGAACTGGTTTTGAATGGGCTTCCCCCCTTGGCAAAGCCCCTAAAGACCTGACTCTGAACCATATTGTATTTAGGTGTACATATTTGACCTGTGACCAGTCATCTCAAAAGGATGACGTGGGCAGTTGTAATCTGCATCATCTTCATTACAGCCACATAGTCAAATACTCTCACTTTTCATTCAAGGGTTTACATTTTGTGGTGATCCTCAAAGGGAATTCCCCCACCCCATGCAGACATTATTAATAACTACAACCTTACATAATAAAACAGAGCCCTTGTAATAACAGACTCTTCTATTAATCCAAGGTCTTTTGGCATCAATCCACCATGCATGCAATGTGCCTATATTGTACGTACTAAACACATGTCAGTACGTATAGATATAAAGTGCTCAAAATAAAGGGGTTTTAAAAAAGAAAAAACACAAGACATTTCATGATCCTGCTCAAAAATTCCCTAAGTACTACAGCACCTTGTGGCCAAAAATGAGGTAAAAGTCCAAAGTTTTATGTGTTAAGAAGGGTTTTTTGTGGATCACATGACCTTATTGAAGTGAAATTTCACAAAACAGATGCATTGAGTTGACTCAATACACCCTCTGCTATGATTAATCTGACTACCACCTGGTCTGGAGGGCCTGATATTTTGTGCATAGCTGTAAGGAAAAGATTTGTATATCACTGCCACCAAGATCATCTTCTGAATGAGGATTACAGTTTCCTAAAAGCTAACAATGATTTTCCTAGAGAGTGGTCTTAACCATGCACTGTTGTCATTAGCAATTACTCAGCCTACTTTATGAACTGAAAGACAGTATTTATTTTTTAAGTGAATGTTCCGGTCCGTCTTTGAACCCCTATCAGAAGTATTATTTTTATAACATGTGAAAGTTGTATTTTTTTCATCGTTTAATCCTTAAATGTTAGCCTTCAAATCCATTTCGATTGCTCCAAATAGAGAAAAAATGCCATTTTAATGGTTAACCATCATATTAGCACAGTAATGAAATAGGGCTATGCAACATCGGCATATTGCTTATACTATAAAAACCACAAGTGTGTTTTCCCACATACTTGGTGTGGGTGTATGCAATTGCCGGCTCTTATATCAAGGGTTTTTAAAAAAAAAAAAAAAAAGAGAACAAATCATGAAATAGGAACCAAGCACCTTTAGGTTTCCTACTTTACCATTTTATTTCGTAAAAAAGTACTGAAATTCACTTTTCATTACCAGTTTATTGATTTTGTTTATATTAAAGGAAAAGTCAATTTAATATTATTTATCTTACCATATCAATATATGCTTTCAAAACCAATTAACCTTTAAGGTTCCAAGAATTTACCATGGGTTTTTCACTGTTGGGGTAAATAGATTGTCAGTGATTTTTCACTGTGAACACCTAAATAAATAAATGCCCTAAAGTATCATAGCCTGTTTACACAGGTATAAGTTGTTTCTTTAGTTTTGATCAGTAATTAAATTCAGTTCCATTTTTTTTTTGTGTTGCTTTTGTAACAATTACAATTGCTATTAATTTTTTACTCGCCAAGTTGATATGGAAGTGTTGCATGATGGGTGGCGCTTCTTTTGACTACATTTTGGGTCTGTAGAATTAGTCCAATCAATTTTTTTATCAAGACAACTTTCTCTCAATGTAAACACCCACCACCCCCAATATTTATGGTACTCTTTCTGTCATATTCAAAACGGGTCAAATTGGGCATGCAAAAGCGTCTTAGACTTCATAGGATACCTGTATTATTTTTACTGCTAACCAATATAAGCATCATCATGGCCTAAAAAAAATATGGTGACCTCAGTGGGCAAATAAATCTACTTATATTGGAATCTTATTAAATTCATTTGAGAAAATCTTTTAAAATTAAACATAATTAATTATACATATTTTAGCTTAACCAAACAAAATGTTAACAATAACCCGAATAGAATGTTTGCATTTGTCACTATGTTAAGTCATTAATCATTTCATGAAGTCATGGTTGATAACGCTCATTTTATTAGGTCGTCCGATGCAATCGGAAAGACCTTATGTCGGGCGTGATTTGTGCGTCTGTCCAGGCGCGTAGCTAGCCCGGTGGTTCCAAGAGGGCAATTTCCTGGTAGGTGCAACAAATATCCCGATCACAAGCAAAAATTTCCCGGTCACAGGGCAAAAGAATCCGAAAAGGGGCTGATTTTACATGAATCTATGTTTTATTTCCCGATTTCCCCTCAAGATTTTTTTCAGTGGGGCACTCTGCCCCCCCACCTTTGCACCCACCTGGCTACACCACTGTGTCTGTCCCTGTGCCTGTCGGGGTGTCCGTGTGTGTGTGTCAAACATTTAGTGTACACCTTTTGGTTAACACTTTTTCAACTTACTGTCACTTTTTAGTGCAATGATGGATCAAGTTCATACTTGGTATGCTTATACATTGAGACAAGGGATCTTATGTCGGGTAACACATCAGGTCAAAGGTCATTCAGGGGATAACTTAGGGTCATTATGCTCAAACGCTTACAACTTCCATAATCGGACGACCTATATGGGACTGCTGTCCCTATATTTGTGATATTTCCAAGTAACCTATTTATGGGAGTACCTGTAAATGCTAGGCATTTATGTTATATATGATGCATCAAGACAACAGGCATTTCTTGTCAGCCAAGTTAATTTTAAATTATTTATATTAAAGAAAGCTTGTGATCCCAGCTTTCAAAAGATACTGATGAACAAAAGCAAGTTTTTCAGTTGCGACAGGCGACACTAGCGGTCCAAGGACTGCAATATTTTCTAAACATGTCACAGGCTCAAAATACACAATTTTAAAAAATGTATTGTGTATTAACATCAAGAAACTAGCTTTGTCATCTTTTTAAACATAATTGTTCATGTTGATAAAAGAATTCCCCAGTATAATTCGATATAGAAACTTTTTTCCACCCAGACCCAGACCAATTTTCATAATTCTCAATTTTTGCTAATACCTCTACTACAGACAGAAAAATAGATGACCAGACTCATCAAGTTGCAAATGCCTACAATCCATACAAATCTACTTGAGATCAAAATATGTATTCAGGTTTTCATGAACACCAGCTATTTTAGCAAACATGCTATCTACTATAGACAGCAAAAAATAGAGCAATGGTTGCTAATGATGTGTGCATGGTTATCTGCTATAGACATGTGGCCAGGATAATTGAAATCTGACTCTAAATGTCAAAAATACCAATTTATTCAAATGTGCTATCTACTACAGATAGCAAAATAAGACTAATAATGATAACTATTCTAACACAGAAAAATCAAACAAATGACAACTATTCAAACATGCTATCTACTACAGACAGCAAATTAAATTAGAACTTTCAAATCTATCTACAACAAACAGAAAAATAAGACAAATTACAAGTTTTTTTTCTTGTCAGAGGGGGCAATTTCCCAGTTGGAGGTGGTTTAAAGGCATATTTTTCTGGTTGTAGGTAAAAATGACCCATTCAACTGGCAAAAAAAGGCTGATTTAACATGATTTTCCAGCCTTTCACACAAGATTTGCTGTGACTTAAAATAAATAAAATGTCTAAATAGCAGAGGACAAAAATCTTGAAGTGTAAGGAAACACCCCATCTCATGATAAAACTTCACCCCAACCTCTTAAAAAGATTTACTTTTCCCAGTACATTTTGTCACATGATATATTATAGGCAGTTAGTAATATTAAAGTATGGCTTGCTGATTTTATTGTTCAAGGCATAGGTCAGGTTACTGTTCATTCTTGCTATCTTCAGTAGACAGCCAAGAGGTGGTGAACCATATGTCACTTGATTTCCTTTTGTTATTTAGTATCTAATCTAAGCACATAATCGTGGAGGATCCCCAGGAACTATTTTGCTCTTCATGATAGAATCCGTTAAACCCTGGCATTGCATACATGCATATTTACCACATATTATAAGATTTTAAGATGTTTGGCTTAAAACTATTCTTTATTACACTAATACTGGGTCTGTATTAATTGCAACTTTAGAAATCCCGCTATTATATATATAATATATATATATATATATATAGATATATATAGAAAAAACCCAAATTTACCGCAAGGCATGTTTGTAACATTTGGTATTCACACTCTCTAATTGCCCCTTCGCAGGTTGAAAAGTCTATGTGCAATTGTTATGGTAAATTAATAGATAACTAGGGAAATAATCAGAAGCATCTCCTTCTACACAGGAAACGACATTTATTGATTCATCAAGCCCAAGACGAAGCTTAAACGATGAATCTGCCGGTATGGCATTAGAAAGATACGCAGGTGTAGGAGAGATATCGGCAGAGCAAATCAGGTCATTGGACAGCAAAGCAGATTACGTGAGGGCTGAACTTTTGGAAACCATTAGTTGATAAATCTGCCGTGTCAACTTAATGTTACTTGACATTGTAGTTCATAAGTAGGCTTTTTAATTATTGAAATTAAAAAAAAAAAAAAAAAAAAAAAAAAATTTTACTTTTAATAAAACAACCAAAAACAAATGTTGCAGGATATTCTTTATTTGAGCAATACGCTATTTATAAAAAAGACATTACTGCATTATCATAATTCATTAGTTAAACTCCACTCTAAATGGATTCGGAATTGGGACCAGGACACAAGCACGGTATAAAAGTTCAGAAAAAAACCGTTAGGTGCAATGTGAGGGGAACTAAGATCCGGTGGCAGTATAGAACTAGATAACAACCTGTAAATCTCCAGGGGTGTTTGCAATTGTGAAAAGTTCACATCTAGGTTAAATTTAGGGATCGTTTAATGCACAACATCACAGACGATAATTGTCGAATTCAACTAACAGTACGATAAGAAAGTCCCGTTTTCAAAGGAGCACCGCAACGTAACGTAATACACAGGGGGAGGGGGCGGCCAGCGAGGAGGTAGGATAGCGTCGTTCTTTACCGAAAAAAAATTGTAAAAATGATTTCATTTATAAAGGAAGAACGCCTTTATGGAGCTTCAGTTATGTAAGATTGTACTTTTTAGCTTGATAAATAAACAAAAAGAAGTTAAATGTGATTCGTTTTTAAACCAAATTGAGTTATAAAACTGATAAATGTTTAATCTAGGAACGAAAAGTTAGCCTACCATAAAAAAACGTATTAATATAACCAGCGTATTTATGCATTGTTGGGTTTAAAATGGTGAAGATTTTTCGGGGCTCCGTGATAAATGTTAATCAAATCTGACCAAATAGGCCTATAGGATAAGGAGGGGGAAAAGGTGAAATCAATTTAGGATTTAAGTTACTAACCATTACTATTTAGCATGCACAAATGAAATTATAACTTTTTGAAGACAGCCATTTTATACGATTTACACGCAACTTTTTATGCTCTGAAAGTGCGCTGGGAGGGTCTCCCCTGCACTTCCTTCGGGGTAGCTACGCCACTGATTTTGGACTAAATTTCAGATTTGGAGGTATTTGGAATTCAGATGCCAAGAAAGACGGCTTTATGACAGGAAAAGAGTCTCTGTAAATGAAATGATGGCAGAGAGGACTGCCAATCCTCACCGACTTTCAGCCCCCTCCTGGCGTTTATTTCATGCGTTCTAAAAACATAATCTTTGAGGATATTTTGGAACCAGAGAATTGGATTTTGCATAAAATTCTTTTGGTGTGTGTAACATGTCAATGTTTTAGTTGAATGGGGGAAGAATTTAATGACCGTTATTTGATTGCGAGAACTTGTCTTACAACTTACGCAAACAAAGAATTTCAAACTCGAAATAATGATTAAAGAACACCAGGTACAGAAAGTTGACCTTTCCCCAAAAATTGTTTGCAAAATATGGCTTCCGTATTTTATGTGAGATTTAGGAGCTCTCAAATACAGATTCTTCCAGAAAAATGGACAGAGCTTCGGTTCGGACAGCCACAATTTAAGTAACTGTCTGTATAAACTAAGTACGTTAGTGCTAATTTTTTAAAGTACAGGGAAAGTATCAAGGCCTAAATTTTTAAAGCTTGAAAACTTCAAAACAAAAACCGCTCTAACAATACAGTTTTGTTGGTTTAGCACCCTTTGCCCGTTTTGCAGGTAAGTAGTTAATAAACTCCTTCAGAAGACAGTTAGCATACAGCCGAAAAATGTGGATTGGCGTCAGAAGGGCATCCGGTCAATATCTTTTTATAAGGCCCCCCCCGTTGACGGGGACAAAACCGGATTTACAACTGGGTTAACTAACTAAACTAACTAAACAGTTAAATGTTAAATAAAAATATTACTGTGGAGGACTATCCTTTCTTTTGAAAGCGGGGCGAGAGAACAACGATGTCGGAAACCAGTTAACAAGCTTGAAAATGGAAATCTTCAAAATCTATGTTTTTTATTCACTTGAAAAGATATGGTCCTCTTTCCTTAACTTATTGTTCTCTATTTACTTATTTTATTTCCTTAAATATACTGAAATCGGGGAGATTTGCCTAGCAAAAACCGGGAAGTCTCCCACAGAAACGGGGGAGAGTTGGATCTCTTATTTACACCCTCATTACACACACATAATTCATCGTGCCCTAACAGTGTTTCCAACTGAAGGGAAGGAATATGGAACTGCCAAAATGGTCCAGTGCCTAAAATGCATTTTTCTTCAGACTTATTGCCGACATCTATTGCTCCCAGGACTCTTTTGCCTTGGGAGTCAAGTATATTTTTCTGTCATACCTTCCAGCTAAAACTTGCCTTGCACGTTTTCCACTACATAAAAAACCTATAGTTTTAGCCACCAGAAAACCAAACCAACAATATTTAGTAAGAAATCATTACACATGGGTCGTATTTTCTCCTGGGAGACCTTAGACATGGGTTTTTTTGATGAGAAAAAATCATCATACATGACCTCCAAAAGAAAATTGAGGCATGTTTTTCGAAAATTATCTTATGGTTTCGGTAATATTTTAACGTGCTACAAGACTCTCGCTTCCTGTTTAGTACATCTTAAAAACCCCCTAGAAAGCCGATGGCTGAGTTAAGGAGATAATTAGGTTTGGTCTCCAGGACCAGAACCCCCCCCCCCCCACCCATTGCATGGTCAGGGGAAAAATAAACTTAAACCCCACGGGAACCACAAGAATATTTGTTACGTATTTACAATAAATTATAAACAGATTAAAAAAAATCAGCCATACTTCTTCTAATAGTAATAATTTGGATCTGGATTTGGTTTTTTTTAGACAAATAATCCTAAATTAGGTTATAAAGTTATTTCATTTGTGCAAGCGGCGGTTACGAAAATGGCATTTTTACAAGAATAAAATGTCATTTTCCGCCCATCAAACATTTGAAGCGCGTTTTTTTATTTTCGATTTTAATTGCAAGTATTGTTGTCTTAGGCAAACAAAAGGAAAAAAAAAAACGTTTGTTTACAGTAGGCCGCTCGCATTTTGATTTTGGAGCCATTTTACGCGTTACAAAAATTGATTTACTGAGAAAATTGTACTTTTTAGACTTAAGTGCCTCAGATGATAGAAACTTCATTAAAAAAATATGTAAATGATCCCAAAATCGATTAAATCTCTTATAAACTAAGAACTTGACAGTCAAAATTGATTGCACGTTTGACTTCCATTTGATTGATTTTTGAGCATTTCGGGGAATCCCTTTAAAAAAATAAAAAGCACATTTAGAGATTTGTGGATACGGAAACAAAACTTGATTTGTTGGCCTTATGACCCGTATTATGGTTGTAAGTTAAAAAATATCTGCCCTCTCTAACCTTAGATCAATGCACCATTATACATTAGAAAAAACAGAAGGGATCTAAAAAAAATGGTTGCGACATTAAGTAATTGCCATAGCCTAAGCAATCGCTGATAAAAAAAAATATCAACGGGAGTGGTTAGGTCAGACATTAGCCTCCTAAAACGTTTTTTTGTTTGGGCTTTTGACCGTGTTCGTATAACCGAAAAAAGTTCACAATTTCTATATCACTTTTTTTATTTTTTTTTAAACAGCAATTGCCTAGCTTATTGCTTTTTGTATTAAAATTAATATTTCATAAAATAGGTAATTTTATCATTTGAGTAATGTTAAGAATGATCTTTACCATTGTAAATTGTCAAAAAATATAGCAAAAAAAAAATAATTAGCTCATTTGCGTTAATTAATTGATCTTAGATTTTTCATAATTACTTTGCAACTGCTTATAAAAAATTTATGTCTTGGTAGATTAAAATTATGAATTTAAACTTTTCTCTACGTTTCTGCCAAAAAATCTATTTTTTTTTAATTGAACAAGTTGCACTAATTAAAATTTTTGTACTAATTTGCGGTCAGCCTTGACCTTTGAAGTTATAAGCAGTCTCAAAAACCAAATAAATAATCCATTTTTTGAGTTTGAAGTAAAGCAAATGGTAGGCCAATTCACGTAGATTTTGTTTGCCGACGGCGCAGCATTATCATGTTGCCAGATTTTTGTTCTTGATTGGGGAATTATGTAGCTGGTGTCCCACTCCTAGCGTCTAGCCGGAACCTATTTTTATCCTACTCATTTCCTTTATTGATATATAGGTGAGTATAACTATAAATTTTAATTCTTATAATAAAAAATTTTTTGTGTTTTGTTGTTGTGGTTTGAATTGTCCCGAGGGTCGAATCGTCTTTTGATCTTGTGGACCGACTTGCTTGGCCGAATTGGCTTTGGGTCAAATCGTTTGGGTACTTGTTAAGAATACAAGGCTCGTGATTGGCTGAAGCCCGATGAGTGCTTTTTTTTATTGCATATGACATCATCGATTACCGGCGTGATTTTTTAACCGGTTTATTCAGGGATTTTGTACAGTTTCCTCTTAAATTTGCAACTTTTGAAATTGTCATTTTTTTTTTTTTTTTAATTTTTTAGTTTTTTGATTTTTTAATATTATTGGTGTCCAACAAATCCGTAGTTTTCCTCGTGTATTGCACCTAAACCACTCTTTTTCGTGCTTGTGTTAGGTCCAATTGAGACTGTTGGGAACAATCAACTCCAACAACAAAAAATGACATCCTATAATTACACATATTCACTTTAAGGGCTCTGTAAGACCCAGCTCAAACTTTTCATTCCTTTCTTCTTTAATTAAAATAATCAAATAGCCATCCTCTTAACTTTCTAACATTTCTCAATGATAATTTGTTTCTGAGCAACTCTGAAGATTATTTTTTCTGTAATCTAGGCGATGTTTTTTGATGATTGCTTTTTGTGAGGGTGGTTGAATTTTTCAATTACATCAATCATAATTCAGCAAAAAATGTAATGGTGGCCAAAGGAACATTCACCACTCTGCCAAGGAAAAAAAAAATTCTCCACAGGATTATCATAACATACCGATGTGGTGAAGTGGTCGTGTTTCATAACCCCGCAGGATAAGTGACAGTATGATATGTCATAATCTTTCTATATTCACATGGTCTTTAATAATAATAATCCAATTAATGGGGACGTAGACAATTGCACATAAGGCAAATAGAGAAAAAGTACCAAGAAAAGGAGATTGGAAAAGAAGATTCATCATGAGGAGATAGAGATGAAGATGCAGATGTAGCTTATGTGTTACTTATGGGCCAAATAAAAATCATGTTTGGGGGCACTTGCTGACTATTTAAAAGTTGCCCCCGTTTTGACGCATTGGAGCAATGTGAATAGTTATTCTCCTTGTTTGTAATGTACCAAACTGATTTCCCAACCGCTTCTCTTATTTTCTTGATGGAAATGGTTATATACCCTGCAGTCTGTGAAAAAATATGTATACTTGATATTTGGCTGTTTGTCCATACTCCTGGCTGAAATTTTACCAATAATTGACATATTAGTTTTGTCCTTTGCCAACACTTAAAATTTACACACATGTTATTTATACGTGGGTGGTGGAAATTGACCACACAGTGATTGTTTTTCTAGTTTGGAATTACAACCTAGTGCATGTATTTGTTCTGTTCCTATATGTCGTGTTATGTAAGTTCACCCCACCACGGCCTTAATTCCCAAGTCTCAGCAATAGACTTATATGCATAGCCTGTGTTTTGTGTCTCCAAGTTTGACCCATTTCCTTACACTATGCTTTGAATATCACACAAGCACACTATTGACATCACTGTTTTGACTTTATTTTTCCAAATATAAAAGGTATCCCCTGGTGGATTAATTCAACATAAAACAGTGATGGGTACAATGTATTTCCAAAGGAGGTTGTATTTCATAGGCATGATTCACATTGGTCTGTGACCCACACATCACAAAAGCCTTATCGCATTTGTGTTTTCAAAAAAGTGTTGGGAGGTCTACAGAGCCCATTACATGATTCATATCTGGTAACTAAGATGAATTAAAATGCAGATTCAAAGAATTCAAAACCTGTGCCACTCCTGATTTTTAAGGTACACAATCTGTTATCAATTCCATCCAGAAGTGTTGAATAACCTGATTTACGTCTCATTGAATTTGAACTTGGGTACCCTAAGCACCAGAGCCAGTACCTAGCCCTAGCTACAGTCTTTGCTCTATCAGATGCATTTTGAAGAAAGATGGGGTATCATGGGAAGGCAGAATCTTTGATTTTTAATCCTGGGTTCAAACTGGTAGAGTATCTTTCCTTGTGGCAACTACATGCCCCTTCAGTTGTTCCTTGTTCTATGAGGCAGATTACAGAGATGCAATGCAGACACAAATGGGTTCTTGGTTTAAAGCTGATCAGATTTGAATGCCGGCAAGACAGTGCATTTTTCCTATACTAAACATGTGGAAAGTGGCACCAGCTTTACTGATCATGGAGTATACCTTCTATTCGCTTTCAGATTAAGTTAAAGAGTACCTTAAAGATTGGTGCCTTTTTGCATTCCTTCACTAAGGTACATGCAGAGTAGCTATATGCAGTTTTTATGGTATACCTCCAGTAAGTGACTAATATTTGTGGCTTATGTACTATTTGTGCCACAATTTGATCCACTCAGATTAATGTCCAGAATTATGAAATGTGAATTATTATTATTATTATGTTGTGCAGAATATCAACTTTTAGAGAAAATCATCAGGAAGAAATTGTCTGTCCAGTCATAATGATCACTCAGTCTTCATTTAGTACATCCATGTTATTGTAACCATTGATCTTGAGAACAGAGCCTTCAATTAACATTATGATCTGTCAACACTGTGCAATTATTAATATCTGGACAATGCTGGGTTATCTGTAATCGTCTGAATGACGAATAAGGGTATGGTCAGTTCAAAATATGGAAAACTGTTACATACATAAAGGTTATCATATATTCCAGCTTGCCTTTAAGCTGATATTGATGTCAGATATTTTATTTATTGAGTAATCAATGCGTGATGTTGACACATTTAGTGTGGGGTTCAAATAGTAGATCACTCACCCGCAGTTAGTGCTCTAAGGGGTATTATAACCAGAATTAGCTCACAGAGGCACATGATACGTACTGCAGATCACAAATTAGAAATGAGTTCTTATTTGAAAATAGAAGTATATTGACTTGCTGTCAAAGTTTGCTTGTGTTTAAATCTGTGTTGAATTGAGTACTTGATCTTCATGTCATCTGAGAATGTTTTAATTTGTGGGAGTTCAGTGAGATCTAATGGTCAGTTATCTTCTGGGATTTCTCACTTTGAATAACTTTTTTTGATAGTCCATTGTTTTTTGTTTCAATCTGCTATGCACCTCCCTACATCTGCTGTGTAGTCAAGCTCTGAAATTAAGAGTCACAAGAACATTTCCAGAAAAGTATACCCATAAAATCTTTGTGTCCCTTTAATTATGATTACTGAATACAATCGGGACTTACTGAAACATAGCTTATTTATGTTAATTATATTATGGAAATGAATTGTATGACTGAATTAAATTTGAATTCATATTTTAGTCAAGCATGCCCCACTCAGAGACAATACTCAATTAAAAAAAAAGAGTACATACAATTGCTCATTTAATTCTGTCAACTATAATTATAATGGAAAATTAAAAAAAATATTTTATCCACTGCCACTAGAATATGTCAGCTGCCACACAAATGTCCAAGGCATACTCATACCTTTGGGCGGCGCTCAATGGACTATATACCTAACAGCTCCCCATTTTGCACCTGGGTGGAGAGAGGCAAGGGAGGTAAAATGCCTTGCCCAAGTGCACAACACATTGGCCACATTGGGAATTGAACCCACAACCTTTGGGTCATGAGTTGGTTGTTGTATCCACTGGACTACATGTGCCCTTTTCATAAATAGTAATATTAAATAAATTAATAACAAACTTTTTTTTCTTTCTTTCTTTCAGTTTTTATTGGGTTCTCAAAAATCACAAGCAGCAATTACAAACAATCACTTACAATTACAAAACAGGATTCAACAAAAAAATAGCAAGAAAAAGATCACACACAGGTAGTACATATGAGGTATACACCAGTTGAGTAGCACCAGTTTTGGAAAAAGACATGCAAAAAAAAAAAAAAAAAAAAAGAGGTAAAATGCCTTGCCCAAGTGCACAACACATTGGCCACATTGGGAATTGAACCCACAACCTTTGGGTCATGAGTTGGTTGTTGTATCCACTGGACTACATGTGCCCTTTTCATAAATAGTAATGTTAAATAAATTAATAACAAACTTGCTATAGCACCTAATGCAAAATGCCTCTAGGCACTATACACAGTGAGAATGGACTAAACTAATCACAAAATTGATATAATTCATAGATAAAAATAAACTGTAATTGAACACTGATTGAAAAAAGTGTGCAAACAATATTATACAGGGCAAATATTGCACGACATGGAAATCAAATATAGCAAGCAATATGTAATAGGTTTATGATTTGTGCTACTACAGCAGAAGATAGAAACATCAACCCAGTTGTCACCCACACTAAGCATATGGGGATGAACCGCCAGCTGTGCAGATCTGTGTATATCCCAGAATGGCAGTAGTTAAGTCTTCATCATAAAATCCAGGATAGATTTTTAAAAATACCTTACTGGAAATGCTAAGTGCCAAAGCATGTCAGCACTATTAGCACCTGTTGGTAAATGTGCCAGGCATTGAGAAAAATCCACTATATTATTATCATATTGTTCAAGCACAATTTTGTTTTCAAAGTGAATATAAAGTGATCTAGATAACCCAAAAATGTCAAACAATACAAACATGAGGAGACTATGCTGCACAGATTACATTTTTAAAAGTTTCAAATGATGTGAATAAATTCAAATTTAATTTTAAAAATTGACACTTAACCAAAGAGAAGAGGAGAAAGGAACAATGAAATATACATTCTAAAAAGCAATATATTTATTACAGAAGATTGGATATGTAAAATTTAACTTGCACCAAATCCCTACATAACCTACTTCATGTAAACAAGAAGAGTCCTTAAAAAGGATAAGCTTCACAAATGTTTCATAGCAACATACCTCTGACATATATTATTATTTTGCGCACCTCAACACTCGACAGTAGGGAGTCTATTGTAGATATTTTTTGGGTTGTCTACAATTTGTTATTTTGACTAATATTTTTTTAAAATATACTTAGATTTGGACAATAAAAAATTTAACTCAATTAGCTGTTAATAGTTCATTTCCATGAGTACCACTCCACATACGCAACTGGGCAGTTTGCAGATTTATGAAAATAGACTCTAATACTTAGGCAAATAAACTTGGTATAAATATACATACACTCTATAGTGTATCATTCCAGTGCAAATAACTAGTCATGCCACAGACGTGACAACAATTTGCCTGATTTTTATGGGTGACCCACTTAATGACCCCTTAAAGACTTTCAATGATCTCATAAGTATTTCTACCATGGCATTCAAATTATGTTAAAAATACTTATGAGTTCCTTAAAATGACATAAAGATCCTTCCTACAAAATTTCAGCACATGATTCACAATTTTTGAAGGTATTTTGTGACCCCCTTAATTACCTTCAAAGAGCTCAAAAATTTTTTCAACATGTTTAGAATGTTATAAGGATCATTTCTGCCAAATTTCAACTTAAGAGGAGCATTATGAAAATGTGAACTTTGATGCCTAAATGACCTTGAATGACTCTTAATGACCTCAACTGAAATGTATGGGATTTTTAACATGCATCGGTGCACTTCCTTGCATATTGTAGATTTTTGCATGGACAATTTGCATGGGGTCAAACAGCTGTGACCTGGACAGGGGGTCAACACTTTGTGACATGTTTGGGCTGACTCAGTGGTCATTTGGTGTGAGTCTGGTTACAATATATTAAACCATGACTGAGTTAGATGCTGTTGAAGTGTTGCCAGAAACAGAAGAAAGAATAATGCATCAGAAATGGAACAACAGAACTCTGTGGCCCAGTGGTAATTCTCACGCCTAGATAGCGAGAGGTCCCGGTTCGAGTTGTGTATTTTTCGTCTTTATTTAATTCTGTGCTTGCCAGTTTCTCCAAGCTTCTATATAATATTTATCAAGTTACTTTCTTGGGTTGTATCATTTACTTGATCCTCACATGCATTGAATTGAGTTTCGCATCGTCATAGATTCTGCTAGAATCATGCATCATAGGCCCACCCTTCTAAAAAAATATATAATTACGGCCGCTTGAAACTCTGAAATAAAGACTGAAATACATTAGCGCTCGTTTCTAAAAAAAAAAAAAAAAAAAAAAAAAAAAAAAAAAAAATTTCGTCTTTATTTAATTCTGTGCTCGCCAGTTTATCCGAGCTTCTATATAATTAAAATGGAACAAGACGGCCTTGAGACCGGAACAAGGTGGCCTTTTGAGGCCTTGTAAGAAAAAACAACGCGTCAGAAACACAACAAGAGGGCCTAGTCTTATACTAAAAATAAAATATATTCCTTTTCCATACTATCCCTTGTATGACCCTAAAATCTCCCTATAATTTTTCAAGAGTGTTTTGCTACTGCAGAATCGTTTTTTTATTTACAACAAGGAAGAGAAGTTTGTACTTTTGTTAGCAATGTAGAATATATTTGTAAAGGTTAGGTGGTATTTTGAGCCAATCAGCCACAAGTGTTTGTCAAGCAAGTCAATAATAAAATATGTGTAGATCATGTATCGTTTGAATAGTGTTCTATCTCAAATTGAGTGAGTTTGTATCATCAAGCATAAGTTTTACTTTGTACGTCACTAAACATGCATATGCCTCGAATGATTGTGTGCGTCATGTAAAAGTACCAAGTTCGTTTAAGACCATTTAAATTTTTAAAGAAGCCATATTAGTTATTTTTTAATCATGAAACGCATTTGTTTTTTTGTTATAAAATGTTTCATGACCAATTGTACTATTAAAAATAGCCCTAGTGTTAATAAACATTTGCTTTTTTTGTTGGTATTAGGCATGGGCTCCGATAGCATCTGTTACGGAGAACATTAGTGTCCCAAATCCGTAGGCAAGTATGTTGTTTCAGAAGGGTGTTCTTAGGAGCTCAAATGCCCAGTAATGATTGAACCATGCAAGCACCCCTCAGTATTTTTCAACTATGATATTTTGATGTTGGTATTGATCATGTTACAGAAGATAACTGTGACCAGTTTTAAAGGTCCCAGGAAATGCGATGATAAACCTACTTCAAGTTCATGTGTCGTATTAGTGGGACACCATAGCGTACATCAGGAAAATCAAAGTAAATTCAAAAAATTTCTTATTTGATAGCATAGAATTAAAAATGATGTACAAAACTTAGTAAAACCATACATGTTCTGAAAGATCTGAAGGTTGTGTTTTTTTGTAAGGACGCTATATTTGTAAGTTTGACCATTGATATACAGGGTTGTGCGAGAAACAGATAGGGTGCGGCAAAGCCAAAAACACATTTTTTCACTGTAATATGTACCTGATGGAAAAAATCTTGAAGACATAAGTAGTACTGCCAGATAATTATATATTCTTACAGGCGCAGAACTATAGGCTTTCAAACCATATCAAATTTGGTATATTTCAGCTTATATGGGACAAGGTTTGTGACATACGGGGACAAAAAATTGACATCATTTTTGAGTGAAAAATAACATTTGTTATTAAGAGTACGAAATGTATCCATATAAAAGAGTAAGGAAGTATCCGTACTTTTGCTGGAAATTCTTTTTTATTCAGAAATGCAATTTAACAGAGAGTGGCCAGGTAACAAAGTAGTTTTTTGTAAGGTGGTATGAAAGACTGTAGAATCAACTGTAATGATGCCCATATTTACGGTTTTTGGCTTTGTCCCTTATAATCATACTTGTGGGTGAGGGTCCTTTCTTTTAAGAAAATTTAATCAGTCAGTGTATTTAACAGGTACTACAGATGACCAACACTTCAAATGTGAAACACATTACAGGGGGGGTTCAAAAGGTAACCAGGGTACATGGATTATGCTATAAAAACAAAATAGTATGTTCATCATTATCAATGTTTGTGATAGAGAGTGGCCGTTGAGCTTGCACATCAATTCCAAACATGTATATAATAGACTTGTGATTGTGCCTCTTGGAAACAGTGCTTCATTAGGTCTGTTTAACCAAGCAATACATGATAGTTTGTATTTTTTTTAAAGTTAGTATGAAAATTATGACCATGTCTCACATGTGAATATGCCTATCAAATGTGTGATGAAATTTGAGTTAATTAGTAATTAATAGTAATGCTAACTAATATGTTGGGCATCAGATTTACCTAGTGGAAAGGAATACTTATTGGTCATGTAATTTAACTATGTGATGAAAAAGCATGTTAGTTGTGGGTAATGCTTGTGTGTTGAAAACGATTTGCATTACTTGCGGGCTGCGTGTATATTTAATTAAATCAAAGTTAATTAATTCATTTAAATAATGTTGAATTGATTTTTTAAGTACTTGGATTTTATACTAAGAGATGTATGGAACCTGTGTTTGCAAGATGAAAAAATTCCATATCACTAGTAAGTTGCATTTTACAAAAACCAATTTGAAAAAATAGTAAAGTATATCAAAAACCCAAATCCCATAGACTGTAACACAGGTAGGGCTGACCACGCGGCTCCTGGCACCGCCGCCTCCCTCCAACTTGACTTGGTATCATTTGCTAATTAAACGAGCGATTGATAAACGTATGTTGAAAAAAATAATGCATTTTGAAAAGAAAGAATAAATAGGCTTAAAATAAGCCCACATTTATGACAGTTGGAGAAAATATTATCTTTGTAAGCACTTTGGCTAAACTCAAAAAAGTTTAGTTAGTGCTGATGTAAAGTCCTCCCAAAATCAGGTTGTCCATTATACGACACATGACCCTAAAATCTTTAGGGGCATCCATTCAATAAACAGGGGCCGCAAAAAGAATAAACTACTAGTGACATCATAGTGAAACTATGATTTTCAAGTCAGTGCATGAATAGATCACAACCAGCACTTGGAATTTCTATTACTCTCCTGAAAAATCACTAGTTTCACTAATGATGTCACTCACCAACCCCAAATATTGAAGTTCTCGTCCCTCCTGAGGAGACTTGACACAATACAATTCGACCCCCCCCCCCCCCCCCCCCCCCCCCCCCCCCCCCCCCACCACCCCCCCCCTCCCCCCCCCCACCCCCCCCCCCCCCCCCGTTCCTGATCAAACCCAATTTTGTTTTTCACATAGTTGAACTTGATTGGTCTCTCCTTCATCTGCAAAATATTTTGGCTGAAACTCTCTCCCATTTCGAGCTAGAAGCAGAAATTAAGGAGGTATTTAAGTTACGGGGGAGAGGTTGAATAGTCATCTATGGGCTGATGTTGTAATACACTTACCACTCACATTAAAATGGTTATATATCAGACTCAATGATAGTTGGAATTAAGCTAATTGTGTGGATGGCTTCCGATGCAACAAAGAAAGAAAATTCTAGGTTGTTGTAATTGGGTGGACACCTTTAAGTAGAAAGGTCTTGTGATGACTTAAATAATAAATAAATAAAATAAATAATAAATGTGCAGATGTTATATTAGCGGCCTTTATCACCATCAGTATCAAAGTGCTTTTAATTTATTCCGCTGTGCTAGGAATATCAGAATCATTTATATCTAGTGGGCCGCTTTACGGGCGCTCAAACCAGATCCATACTTAGATGTAATATTCCCCAACAGCTACCCAGATTTCGCTTTGGGTCGACGAGGCATTTGAGATAAGTATTTTGCCCAGGTACACAAACATGTGACCACAGCAGGGCCGAACTCAATTTTGTAGTATCACAAGTCACGCCGCTTTATCCTTTGTGCCACACATGCTCTCCTTTTACCTATTTCCTTTTATGTTTTAGTGTGTTTCTTATTCCACTATTTTGACTCTAAGTGCTTTATTCAGTAATGTAAAAGTGATACATAAATGACTATTGTTATTCATTTTGCATATTTTAGTTAATTTTTAGAACTTGGTGCAATATTTTGATGTGTGCAATTTTTTCGATGTATGAATTTCTGTGTTGTCTTGTGATCCTCTGAGTAGGGAGTGCTGCACCTTTGGTGATAGTGCTTTTTATGCTTCTCAGCACCCCCTGGCAGCTCAAGAGATTTCATTTCTATTTCTATTATTATTTTCATTTTTTATCTTTGTATTGTATTTTGATGTATGTGTGATAAGACCAAAAGCAACCCACTAAGGACAAAATCAGATATTTTAGTCATTACTGTCCGTACAGACACTTACTACAATGGCGATTCATATCTTTGAACACTGCTTTTTCGTCATTTTCTGTCAATTTTTCTGTCAGAAAAAATAACTCATCCTTCACTTTTAAGCTATTCCTGCAAATTTCAAATATTTTTACTCTTTTGGGTGGTTCACTAAAAGTGTCTCTAAGTTATAAACCTGAAAATGGCAAATATTAATAAAGAAAGGGTACTCTATAGGAATTATGTTATTGAGAACATCCTGTCAATCTGATGTTGAACGTATTCCAGATCATTGACACATTTGTATTGATTGCAATATTAGCAACTGGTGTATCGTCCAAAGTTCATGTTGCATATTGTGCTTATTAATAAATACAGGAACACTGAGCTCAGTTTCAAAAGGAAAAATATCTAGAGTCTGAGTGTCTGGCAGGAGAATTGACGGGAGAGTAAATTGCGATAGAACTAGCGCAAGAATCTTGATTAAGAATCTCATGGATGTGACGTGCTTCTTTTGTGTCTCTTAATGACTTTTATGCATCGTTTTGATAACCTTTGTGTCTTGGTTCTTAAATGTTTAAGGGAGAGGTCATTATTTTTCATCTATCAAGAAATTGACAGGTAGTATTTTAATGAACTGTCTTTAGGAAAATTCTGAAAAATACTTTGGTGGTCTTATATCAAAATTGGTCAAGGAAACAAAAGATGTATTTTTGTCAGACTTGTGAATATTGAGTTCAAAATGTTGATTTACTTTCACATTATTGCACAGATTTGAAAGCACACTGCCATTGTGCTCTCTTTGAATTGGAATGATCAGAAAGCAATGTGCTTGTGCCAGGTGTAAGGTGGATTAATTAAGACTGTGGTGTAGGGATCTAGCACTATGGCGAAAAAAAAACCCACCCTGTTTTACGGGTGGGCGGACGGACTCAAGTAGCTCAGTCGGTCAGGTGATTTTTTTTTCCTCTGGAGGTTAAAATTGACCTAAAATAGCCCCAAAATCTGAAAAAAATCTTGAGAAAAAGTGAAACATTTTTGCAAACTTTTTTTTTTTTAATTAGCCAAAATTGATAAATTTTAACCCCAAAAAAGGCTGATTTACATGACTTTTGGCAAAACTAAAAAAATATCTTCCAAAATGCAAATTCTCAGTCAGTCGGGCCCATAAAACAGGTTTTTTTGTCACCTAAAGCACTTTTTTCTCCACCTTTGCTATAGTGCGTGTACTAAACCCACACTGCCAAATTGTATTCAAAATATCAG
>JAMKCH010016724.1:0-24691 GCA_023653785.1 Ophioderma brevispina | reverse complement strand
CCTCGTCTTTGAGGTGTTCTTGCTCGAAGGATGGCTGGCACTAGCTTGTGGAAAACCTAAGAAGACTGTGTTGTGTCACCAGTTATACCTTCCTGATAGTAATGAGTACTGACAACAGTTAATATAGCTCAGGTGCGTTGTTTTATCCACACAGAGCACACAGTCAAGAGCATGTTTATTCCATGTCCTCATTTGACTGGTGTAGGAATGTATTCTTGTATAGTTTTTTAGGTAGATTCAGCCATTCCTGTGTTCTTCTTGTCCAACTGTCATTGCCCCTCTGTCCCCAGACTTGGTGTAATCCGAGGCCGGTCGATATGCTGCCCTTTCACAGTTCATTGATGAACAGACGTCCTGTCCCCTTTCATGCAGCTTTCTCACCCCATTCCAGTGCTCCATTTCTCCCTTCTAGTACAGTGTGGGTCCACATACAGTTTTGGTTTCTGATTCCAATGCATATTTCGAAATATTTATTTTACACCTGGCTACCTTTTAGGTGGGTAGAAATGGCCTTTAATGATCCCAGGAAATGCAAATAGAATTGATGTATTTGTCAAGTCTACAAGGAGTGACAAGAAAGCATTAATATTTGGGTTTCTGATGACATCATTAGTGAACTTATTGATTTTTCAGAGAGTAATAGAAACTCCCAGGTGCCTGGTGTGAATCTATTCCTGACATTGACTGAAAATCAATAGTTTTCCTCATGTCTCACTGGTCGTGTATCTTTTTTTCTGGCCATGTTTTATTTGATGGAATAGCCCTAAAGATTTTTTTGAGTAGGTTTATCACCTCATTCCTGGGACCTTTAGGCGATGGTTAGGGAGAATGACGATATAGGTTGTTATCATATCCACAATTTCCCTATACTGTCACCTGGTGCCTGGTCACTGTCAATCTTCTCCAAGAGTCCTTTTTTTTTTCCAACCTTGGTCTCCACACATGATCTCTTCTCTTTGTCTCTGGGGTATTTGAAGAACTCTTTACCAAGGACAACCCATTTCCATCTGTGCATAGGTGAGCATTATAGGGTGCATGATGTTGACGGACAATGTGAATCTTCTTAATGGCCAGGCTTTACCTTTGTAGGCTTCACCTCCATTGTTCTAGTCCACTTTAAGAAGGTCTCTACTAGTCGTAGTAGCTCTTTGCACCCATCTACACCACTGGCTATCATGCTGAGGTCTCTGCATGCTTCTGTTTGAAGTTGCCATTATTTAGTTGGTAACCAAGATCACGTCTTTCCTTCAGCAGTCTAGCACAGGTTTAAACACGATTATAAAAAGATAGGGGCACCTTGGAATAACCAATTTGGTATGAACGCTGTCATTATCCTTCTGTGTGCCGTCTCTCACAAACATCTCACCATTATTGGTTATGTACCAGCTCTCGCATGTCAGGCGGGATGTAGTACCATTTCAGAGCAAACTGTAACCAGTTGTGAGTTACAGATACATACGCCATTGTTCCGATCGAGCCCACGCACCCACATCTCCTATTACATTTTGCTTGGCATCAAGAGCGTTTCCTGAGGCTTGAGTATGCGCTACGCATCCTGCAATACCAGGGAGAAATCCCTTCTGAATAGCCTGTCTATATATCATTCTTGTCAGGGGTGCAAAAAGTGCTGGAGCTGGGAGCGCCGCTCACAGCAATGAGAGCTCAAAATTGGAGGAAATGAGACAAAGGGTATAAAAATGAAAGCCGAAAAATCTTGAGGAAAAATAAAGAAAAAGGAAAGGGAAACTGGAAGAAAAGGGACAAAGAGGAACATAAGGAAAGTAATATAGAAAAGACGGAGAAGAGATAAAATGGGCAAAAGAGTTCTCTTAATAGCCATTTAGGCAGGTGAGAGGAACTCAGGAGGAAACTAGGGGAAACGTGAGGAAAAAACCCACGGAAAATGTGGAGGAAAAGAAACCTCGGAGAAATGTGATGAAAAAACCTTGGGGGAAATGGAGGAAAAAGGGAATCTAGAGAAACGTTAAGGAAGAAGCCAAGGAACCTAGAGAAATGTGGGAAAAAGTTTCGAAGTATGAGGAAATTAAACCTGATGAAATGTGAGTGGAAAACCTAGCAAAAACGTGAGAATGGAGAGGAAAAGAACCCCAGATGAAATGCTAGGAAATCTGGGGAGAAATGTGAGGAAACTAAATCCGGAATTGTAAGAAAGAAACCTAGGATATCAATGTGAGGGAAATAAAACCTAGGAGAAATGTTAGGAAAAGAACTGAGGAAAAATATAAAAGAAAAGAACCTAAGGCGCATGAGGAAAGAGAAATGAAAGTGGATTTTTAAACATGAGGATTGTGGATTATCAAGACAGAAATTATGTGCATGCTATGGGTGCAACTTTTGAAGGCTTAACGTTTGCTCCGGTCAGTCAGTCCAGGCTGAGGAACTAGTGCCGATGGTTTAAAACATTAAATGCGGAAAACATAAAGAGGAATAGAGGCTCGAGATTTAGAAACCTAGCCAATATAGTGAGATAATTTAAAATAATTTGTGAAAATGAATTGTTGAAGCCAACTTAGTAAACACTCAAATCTGAGGGAAAGAAATACAATCTAAACACAGACAGATTTGGAAAGATTAAACGGGACCAAATGTTGACATTAATTTGAAGCTAAACCCTAGCCTAGGCAGCACTCACTTCAAGAATCAAAATTCTTTTTCCCAGAAGAGGAAAAGAGGAACCAGGACCTCAATTTTTCCACACTAATGTTAGGTTTTGAGGAAATATAAGTATGGGGGGGGGGGGGGGGTCTGCTAACTATGACTGACTACTGATTGACCATCATTATCGAGTCCAACAACTTCACAACACAGGGGTGAGGACATTAAGGTTGAAGGGTGAGTGGAGGTGTGGAGGAGAAATCAGACAATAATTTTTTCTACTTATTCTTCAAAAGTGGCAAACTTGAAGGTTCTGAATAGTTTTAAAATGCAAAAGCTTCCCGGGGCTCCGGCATGGACTCCTGCTGGGCTCTGCCCCTGCATCCCTTTCAAGGGCCCAAGTCCGGGCCTGCACCTCACCTTGCCTTAATGTTGTGTGTCCGTTTATGGGAAACTCCCTTTGTGGCCCTCCCACTCAGAAAATTCTGGACAGGACTATATAATGAAAACAAACAAACACCATCCTCATTTGGTTATTTTTAACATATCACGTGCGGTTTATGTTCCTCTTAAGAAGGGGATAACGGAGAGAAGAGGAGGGGATCTGTCACTTGCAGTCAGTCCTGAGGTCACAGTGCACATTGATACCGTAGAAATTGTTTGTCCTAGGCTCCGAAGCATGGATTTGCACAAACACAAAGACACGCGGGTCCTTGGCTCTTTGCATAGATTCCCCACCAGCTGTAGTGCAAATCAGTGGATGTTTGTTTCGCCATGATAAAGTTAGGGGAATTCATGTTCACACTTGCAAGGGTCTATGAACTAACCGTGTTCTTCGCTTTCCAAAACAATACGCTTTCACTTGCACAGCTTTTTTCAGATAAATGTCCCTTTAATGATTTGGTCAACTTTAAAATGATGTGGGCTTCTGAATTTGGTCCATGACCTTCGACATTAATTTAACCCGATTATTTTTTTCACTTTTCATCCTTGTTTTTCAACCCAAAATATCATTATAATTATACCATCTGCGGTATGAAAGTAGACTTTTAGCAACATTTCCGCAATATTTTGTAAAATGAAACAACGTAATTACGAGCCCCCAAAACGAGTTGTTTTAAACGTTTTCTACCAACTGGGGAGGTCAGCGCTGCACCATTGTTTTCATGTAAAAGCAAATAAAGCATGCCAGCGTGACCTGCTGTCTCACTGATTTAGGTTGAATCGATAGCCAAACTTCTCCGATGAAAAATGACTTTTTTGCACACTGAGTCTTGTAATGATTCTGTTGGCAGCACCGGAAAACACCTTTCCACTGACCATTAGTCAAAGTAGTTTTTCTCTTTTGAATAAACGAGATCCCTTGTTTATGGTTTGTTTGGTTTGCTATAGGTCGTTCTATATTGAAAATGTTAGTTTTCAAAAATTCCAAGGTTTTCTTCATTCTTCTTTACTGCGCTGCTAGCCCTCAACTGGCTGCCTATAAGACAATGCAGGCTTGCGCTCTTTTTCCATTTCAATATCGCTTGCGAAACAATTCACAGCCCCGAGATCGCCATATTTGATTCCGCTTGACTTCGCCCTATGGGAAACCCAATGTGAGGAAAGAAACCTAGGAGAATGTGATGAAAAGAAACCTTGGGGAAATGTGAGGAAAAAGGAATCTCGGAAAGGTGAGGAAAGAAGCCTAGAGGAAACCTAAGAGACATGTGGAAAGTTTCGAATTAATGAGGAAATTAACCTTGAATTAAATGTGATTGGAACACCTAGAGACAAACTTAGAGAAATAGAGGAAAAGAGAACCCGATGAAATGCTAGGACATCCTGGGGAGAAATGTGAGGAAAATAATCCAGAGGAAAATTGTAGAAGAAACCTAGGATATATGTGAGGGAAGACCCTAGGAGAATTGAGGAAAGGAACTGAGGAAAAATCTAAACGAAAAGAGCCTAACCTAAGGCCAGCATGAGAAAAGAGAATGAAAGTGGTTGTAAACAATGAGATTGTGGATATCAAAGACAGAATATTAATTGCATGATATGGTGCAACATTTTGAAGGCTTAAACGTTGCTCAGGTAAGTCAGTCCAGGCTGAGGACCCCTAGTGCCGATGTTTAAAACATTAATTCGGAAAAAATAAAGAGGATTATGAGGCTCGAGATTTAGAAACCTAGCAAAATTTTTAGTAATTTAAATGATTTGTGAAAAATGAATTGTGGAGCACAACTTAGAACACTCACACTGAGGAAAAGAAATACAAATCTAAACACAGACAATTTGGAAAGAATTAAACGGGACCAAAATGTGAACATTATTTGAAGCTAAACCCTTAGCCTAGGCAGCACTCACTTCAGAATCAAAATTTCTTTTTCAGAAGAAAGAAAAGAGGAACCAGGAAATCAATTTCACACTATGTTAGTTTTTGGAGGAATATAAGTAGGTCTGCTTACCTAATGATATGATAACTGAGTTGGACGCATCAGTGATCGAGTCAACAAGCTTCACAACACAGGGGTGAGGCATTAAGGATGGAGGTGGGTGAGGTGGTGGTGGAGAAATCAGAACCACTTATTGTTTTTCTACTTATTCCTTCAAAAAGTCCTCTTGAAGGTTTCTGAATAGTTTAAAATGCAAAAGCGTCCGGGGGCTCCGCATTGCTCCTCTGGGTCTCTGCCCCTGCATCTTTAAATGCACCAAGTCCAAGGGCCCTGCACCTCACCGCTTAATGTTGGTGTCGTTTATGGGAACTACTTTGTGTCCCTCCCACTCAGAAAATTCTGCACATGACTATATAATGAAAACAAACACAACACCATACTCATTTGGTTATTTTAACATATCACGCACGTGCGGTTTATGTCCATCTTAAGAAGGGGAGAACGGAGAGGAAAGGAGGGGATCTGTCACATTGCAAGTAGTCCTGAGGTCACTGTGACACAATTGATAACCGGAGAAATTGTTGTACGAGGTCAGAGGCTGGATTTGCACAACACAAAATACTACGCGTCCTTGCTCTTTGTTAATTTCCCCACACAGATCTGTAAGCAAATCAGTGATTTTTTCGCCATGATAAAGTATAGGGGAACATGTTTTTGTTTCAAACTTGCAATCTATGAACTAACCGTGTTCTTCGCTTTCTCAAACACATACAGCTTCACGCGCACAGACTTTTTTTACAGATAATGTCCCTTTATATTTTGTCAACGTTTAAAATGATGTGGGCCTCCTGATTTGTCAAGACCCGCAATTAGTTAAACACGATTTTTTGGTCCACTTTTCATCCTTGTTTTCAACCCCCAAATATCACATTATAATTATACCATCTGAGGATGAAGTAAGACTTTTTAGCCAACATTTCTCTGCAATATTTGTAACTGAAACAACGTATTTACTAGCCCAAAACGAAGTTGTTTTAAAAACGTTTTCTACAACTGCTGGAGAGGTCAGCGCTGCAACATTGTTTTCAATGTGAAAAGCACATAACGCTATAGCCATCGTGACCTTCTGGTCTCAACTGATTGAGGAAATCGATAGGAGGCCAAAATCTTGCTCCTCCTGAGAGAAAAAATGACTTTTTTGGCACCACTGATTCTTGTAATTAGTCTGTTGGTGCAAAGCACCCGGAAAACACCTTTCCACTGACATTAGTCAAAGTAATGGTTTCTCTTTTGGAATAAAAGAGATCCTTGTTTCTGGTTCTTTTGTTTTTGCTATAACGGTCATTTAGAATATTTAAAATGTTAGTTTCAGTTTCAAAATTCCAAGTTTTACTTCATTCTTCTTTACTGCGCTGCTATGCCCCCTTGGCTGTCTATAAGACAGATGCAGGCTGCGCTCTTTTTTTTTTTTTTTTTCCATTTCAATATCGGCTTGCGAACAATTCACAGCCGCCGAGATCCCCAGATTTTGACTCCGCTAGACGTTTGCACACCTAGGGGAACATTATTGAGTGAAATGTATGCACGGGATACTACTAGCAAACTTGCCAGAACTTCGCAACGGAATAACCGCTGCCTTTTCAAACATCCGACGGACAAGAAATGGTTCGCATCATTATTTGAAATGGAAAAGAAGCGCAAGCCTGCATCCGCAGGAAAGTGTGGGCAGAGCAGCGCAGTAAAGAATAATGAGGTAAGATCTCTGGAATTTTAATAATTCACCACTTTCATATCAGAACAAATCTTTGTCCGCAAGAACAAAGAAACCATAAACGAAATAATGTGCTTGGAGAATGTTTATTTTCTAAAGAACCACTAAAACAGTTATAATCCGTGGATGAAATGCAAAGTGTACAAATTTTTCAATCGCCATAACTCGGTCAATATGTGTCTTTTTTTCCTTGCGGCGTCGGAAACCTAACAAATGCATTTTTCTTTTCAGATGTGCATTAATTTGTATCGTTTACATTTTCCCTTCGCGACATAGAGTGCGCTTTGAGGTTCTCTTTTTTTTGAGATACTGGTATTAACCGAAAAAGCAATCAGCATCTTTCCTTGCTATATTCGTGTGGACCTTGATCCCCACCTTCTGTATCCAAAATCTTTTAGCTTACTGGTGCGGGTTTTTCCTTTCCTGAACTCCTTCCTGAGCATGGATCATTAGTCTATCTTTTCTTTGTGCTTTATTCCAACTGTCTAAAACTTTGTGTGTGGATCGGATTCTTTTCCGGAATTCTGGCTTCCTTTTCTTTGGATTTTCTGGAGTCAGTTCTCTTGTCTGAAATTGCATTCTTCAACTTCCATTTAACTTTAACGTTAAAAACATATCTGATGGTTCATGCCTTGTAACGAAAAAAGAAACCTGTTCATTCATAGGTTTACGCGCAGGATTGACTCCACATACATACGCGATGAGAATACACGAACGTTTTTTGCGCCAAATTCTGGCATTTTTACATATCATAACAATAAGCTAAAACATGCATGAACCTGTGTCTGGAAAAAAACAAAGCAAAAATACCCGAGAAAATGGGAAATGAAGCAATAAGTCATTACCATGATGCACCCATTTCTAGCAATTTTAGTGCTGCAGCACCAACAATTTTAGGAGAGGGCTACCGGGGCCGGAATAATAACATTTGTCTCATAGTAAATGGACCGTAGGGATGTGGAGTTCATGAAAACAGTGAGACAAAATTGAAAGTGGTGGCAATTTGCATACGACGCCATTTTTCCAAATTGTAAGACATCTTAAAGCCAAAAACACCTACGAAGACAAATTTGGTGTAAAAAATGTGTTTTTGGTCAAGGAGTCAATACAAACTATTCCAAAATATAAATGTGAGTGCCGTATTTCAAGATGACTGACATTTTATTGGCACAAACCTGACATTATATTTATAGCCTATGAAATGATTGTGGTGTCAATTAAACATTTCTGGAGTCAAGGTAGTTCAATAAAACTATTTAAAATGTCAGGTTAGATATAAAAAGTAATGAAGTTTTCATAACGTCACTATTTTCCAAAATGTCAAACATAGAAAAAGGCAAAATCTTTAGACCTCCATGCTATACAGCACCTAGATGACGATTTTGGTGCACCAAGTGGAGCTTTTATAGGTCAAGGATTTCAACAGCCATATTCTCAAAACTGTCAGATGAGTCGTGAGTCATGTTGATCATCACAACCATCTGAACTGTTACTAGCTGCCTAACGCAGATTGTAAAAAAATCATCAAAAGTATCATCTTCGCCTAACCCTAGTGTACAACACAACCGTACTGTTCTCATTATTGGAGACTCGATACCCAAACATCTGTTGGAAGACACGATTATCTCGAGGTACTAAAGGTAATCAACAATGTCTACCTGGAAAGATCTTCAGTTTTGGGATCAAACGGGCCCCTACATTATAGAGGAAGCTAAGCCCCCGTGTGTTATTATTCATGTGGAACCAAAATAATATACAGAACGTTATCATGAGGCTGTTTGAACTACTAAATGAACTAGCCATGCTATAATGAGACTAGAAAGGATGTACACATTGTGATATCATCACTAACAGCACAAAAAAATGGCTCAGGGAGAAACAGCATGGCTTAACGAATCATATAACGCTAGACTGCTGATAAATGTGAGCAGCTCCTTGGACATTATAGGACAATTCAAATATTGGTCTTAAACATATATCTCGCTCTGATGCTAACAGGACTTCATTTGAATGGATCTGGGATCAAAGCCTTGGCAATGAACTTTATTTCTTTTTAAAGTCTATGTCAGTGACAATCTTGAACACTTAAAAAAAATGTCAATTTATTGTAGCAACAGAACTTGCAATAACTTTGTGGCTAATGTGTGTAATAAAATTATAAAGAATGACATTTATGTATTCTTGTACAATTGTATCTTGATTTTCAGGTTAAAGGGTGTGAATATTTCAGATGTTGAACAAAGTACTAATTGGTACTGCAGAAATTGTTTTCTTAAGATAGGCTAATAAATGAAACTTCAATTCAGCGATGGCTTTAGTGATTTTCAGTGACATACAAAAGAGGATTGAAAAGAGCTCATCTAAACATCCAAGGCATTATTCACAAGATTGACTACATTAATCTTCTCTGCATGATAATGATTTGATATATGTGTAAAAATGAAACAGGTTAAATAGTGATGGTCGATAACACAGAAGTTGGTTGAATATTGATGATTACCGTATATATATAGGCTTGATAGACAAAATGGTTAAAAATTCGTGGGGGTGTTTATGTTATATCAAAGATAAACATTCCATAAATACATAATGTTGATCTATATGATACAGACATGGAAGCTATTGCATTGAAATAACTTGCCAAAACCAAAACTATTCTGATTGGTAGTTCTATCGCCCCCCAGCCTGTACTGTTGACTTCCTAGCTAGACTTGATAATATGTTTCTAAAAAGAATACTTTTATGATGATGGATATATTTTAGCGATTTCAACTTAGAGATTTCAAAAACTTGCTATTTAAGGAAAGTGACAAGTAGCAAACATTCTCACTGAAAAAAATCATTACTGATTTATTCAAGAATAACCAGAAAGTAGCAAAATAAACTTGATTTATATTTGTGTCTAGCAGAAATATGCTTATTAATCGGGGTGCTAGTCCGGGGCTAAAGTGATACTCCTTAACATATGTATATAAGGAAAAAAAATGTAAGGTCAACTTACAACTTACACCAGAATTGTAAAGGCTAGATGTTTTAAAAACTTCAGTGAATTAGAATTTTATTAATACTATTAAGAATATTGACTGGGGAACATTATGCTTATTGATAAGCGTAATGATGCACTGCACCAATGGCAAACTCTATTCACTGGAAGCATGTAACAACATGCACCATTCAACGAAAAAAGAATAAAGGTTGTCTACCTGAGGGATCAATGGTGATTTTTTCAGGTTAAGTAAAGATAGGGACTATTATTTGCAAAGGCACACAAAACTAAGAATCAAAAGAGGATTGATAGTAAAGCAAAATCACGTAGAAATAAAGAAAACAATATGCGATAGACCTAACAAAGAACACACTATTGCAATGATGCTATAATTAAACAATATGCATGATAGCAAAAATCTATGGAAAAAAAATCAAAAAATTGACCCAACAAAACTTCTAGTGTACAATTCAATTTCTAAATAAAAAATAATAAATGCTCAAGTGATAGTAAAGATATGGCAAATGAGGTCCAATGAAGTACTTTAATTTATGGCAATGGACTTGGGGTGATAGTAATTTAATAAACACAATAATGTAAATGGTCCTTGTAATGTGTGTGCTCTAATCATGCAATAAATTGAATGGTAATAAGTTTAAATTTAGTACAATATCAGCTGAATTTGTTTTTGATCAAATAGTAAAATGCAAAATAGTAAGTCACCAGGATTACGATGAATTCAATGTATTATTAGGAGGTTGAAATTGGCGGGCCCTTTATCTCAAAATTGGCCGTGCTCAGATATGTAATCTGTCTCTGAGTGGATCTACTTTTCTGGTGAATGGAAAAAAGCCAAGGTCACGCCAATATTTAAGTAATGTGACAAAACAGATGTAGGTAATTATAGGCCTATCTCCGTTTTGCCAAAGTTTCAAAATTATGGAAAGGGCCGTCATGATCAATTATATTCTTATTTAACTAATGCAGGTATTATCAAGATGCTCAATCATGGTTTCGTTCTAACCATTAACTTCCACAACTTTAAATGATGTTCAGTGATTATATTTTAAAAAATATGGATAATGGTTATGCTCAGGTGTATATTTCTTGATTTAAAGAAAGCGTTTGATACAGTGAATCATGAAATTCTTATAAAAAACTTAAACATTATGGTTATAGGATTACTAGTGAACTTTTATGGTTTCAATCATATCTGGCAAAACAGACTTCAAGGCTGTAAAATAAATTCAACTTTATCCGACTTCCAACCTGTTAATATAGGAATTCCTCAGGGTTCGCCTAGTAGGTCATTACTTTTTATATTTTTTAATTGTTACCCAATTCTGTAGAAAATATGTAAGACTGTCATGTATGATGGATGTACTCCCTAATGTGTAAAGCATAAAAATGGTCTGATATCCAAATTTCAATGTAGAATCATGCTGAGTAACGAGCCGTTGGTTCAAAGCTAACAAACTGACTTAAATGTAGATAAGACTAGTTTATTATATTTGGTACTAAAAAGGTACTTGAAAAATTCAATGATTGTACAATTAACATATAATAATAACACAATTGATAGAGTAGATGAGTTCAAATATTGGGTGTAAAATTAGATAGCAATATGTCTTGGTCAGCTCATGTTGATTATTTGTGTAAAAGAGAAACTGGTATTATCAAAAGAATGAAACATTTTCTTCCATATCATACTACAGTAATGTTATCAAACACCTTGTTAGCCCTCACTTTGGATCTATGGAAGCACCGTCTGGTCAAATTTCTCAGTGAATTCAAAACAAATTACAGAGTGCTTCATAATAATTAGCTAGGATAATACTTTCAGCTGATATTTAGAACACCATAAATGAAGTGAGGACAAGCTCCAGTGGGTCAAACTTGATAAACGATTGGCATAACACCTTTTAATTATAGTGTTTAAATTTAAGAAATCTTAGTCCCTCATATTATCTATCAGTTTGATTTTGTTCATAATAATCATTAACATTCCAAGAAATCACATACTAAACACATGGTTAGCCAAAATTTAAATCTAATTCCGGATTGCGCACATTTCATGTCAGGGCAACATTATGCCTGGAACAACTTGCCATCAACAATCAGAACTGATTTGGAAAACATGAATTGAGTCAATTCATGTCAAAGATTCATCAAATGTAATTTTGGGTTCCAAATATATTTGTTAGTGAACTTCCCGTATTGTTTTATCTATATTTTAAATTGTTATGTTTTATGAAATTAATTGTTCTAATGTAACTGTATTTTCTGTATGTGAGGGCCTGCTTGGAAAGCAGTGCTTGAACTGAAGCTGTTTTACCCTCAATAAAGAAAGATTAAATAAATAAATAAATTATTCATGGACTACCAACAGTGACACCCAAAATGTGACACCTTGACTACACTATATGTATTCACCCAAAACATATCTGGAATTGCATGGGAAGTTGGGATTTAGGACGGTATTATTTTAATAGAAACCATTATTTGTTTGTTTCAGAATGTCAAGAGTAAAAATGGCCCGAATTTCGAACAATTAAATGGTCCTGGTCAAGTGACACCTATTGGTAGTCAATGTTTGGGGTTTTCGTTCATAGGGGGGCATAAAAGCGCAGTGGAAATTCTAAGGAGGAGTTACCGAGGCTTCTGTGTTGGTATTAATTATCAAGGCATCTGGGTTAATATATTTTACCACTTTGCCGCATTAAGTCTGACATTGCTGTAAGTTAACACTCTTGGGTTCTTGTATGTAAATATTGGGCCCATTTGGGAAAAAGTGCAAATGCAAACCAAATCACCTTTATATTCAGCCTCCAGTTTTTAGAATAGTCTTATTAAACTCCTTGACCCAGAAAACACTCATTTTTTTTGGACCCAAAAATCATCTTCATACGGTTAATAATAAGAAATATTACAGTTTCTTTGACGGATGTCGGCCATCTTGAAAAAAATAGCCGGTTATATAAATTTCTGACTCAGACAATTTCTTGGACAATTGGTATATTGAACCTCTAGGACCCAGACACATACATTCAGACACAAGTCACCATGGTAGTGCTATTACCTTTAAAATGGCGGCCATTTTGCAAAATGCTGGTTTATGCAAATTGCCATCACTTTTATTTTTGTCATCACGTGTTTCGTGAAAACTACACACCCAATGATCAATTAGCATGATTGCAAATGGTATTATTCCGGCCCTGGTTGGTAGAATCTAAGGCCCTTTTTCACCTGATGCCGCAGCACTATTTACACTCTAATGTTTTGGTATCAGTTCCATGAATCATATTCCATCACAACTGTAACTCATTCCCGTAGTAAAGGATTCTAGAATCCTATGGTCCTGATAGTGTAGAAACACATTTTGGTTAGCTTTTGAGGACTTTTGAGCTTTTGAGGCATTTTGGAAGACTTTAGACCTACAATCAATATGAAATCTCATTCAAGTAAAGATGAGCAGAAAACTAGTGTTCCGAACTCTCAAACCAAAGTTTATACTGGTCAATCTTCTTTCCCCGTCAAAAATGTAAATTTCATGCTGAATTCTTCCCGTGTGAAATCTTGTTTATTTGTCGCTCAATTCATATATTATGTTTCATTATGACACCCTGTACATCTCGTTAGTGTTCTGAATGGAAAATATGGGAATTGGGGATAGTTGCTATTCATTATATCTGATCTCCGGACATGGCAAAGAGGCTTCTGCCATGTTGCATGGGATGACCCCTGGCGGGATTTGGCTGTGCCTAACACTGCGAGGAAGCAACCTACATTGCAAGTCTGTTACCATCCACCGTTAAAACACTGCTTGGTTAGGATGCAATCCAACAGACCAAAGTACCCCCACCCGTGTGGGTTGTCCTAGAGGGTCGTCATGTGGGACTTACCAAATACACCGGTTGTATTTTAATAGTTTTTATAGAAATTCGTGATACCTTTCGAAAATACCGTGCATTTTATATTTGAGAGTAGGACTCAGTGGTGAATTTATGATAATATATTAAGGGTTTAGTGAATCTTTGCCTTACGATTATTTCTTGTATGTAATCTGCGACTAACATTGGCGATTGGTGAATCTGCGCCGATAAAAGCAGGGTGAATCTTGAGTTATTATTTTGTACCAGGGCAAACACGAAGGTGAATCTGAACTTACAAGTTCAAGACAAAAGCTGAACCAGAGTGATCTTGAGTAGGTTAAAAAACTCCCTTTCAACGGCTTGCATATAAGAACTATCGTGATTTATAAAACCAGTAACAGGGCAAAATCATCGTATATTTCCCTAATTTTAGCATTCGCTCTCAGTATGCATCACAAAACAACTGCGGAATACTGGTTTCCTTTTAATACAAGGGCGTATGTATACTTGCTCTTACTGATGAGCAGATCTTCAGTGGAAAGGTCATTTCTGGTATATCATTTAGATTTTTGAAATTGCATAATATTGGGGTTAGTTTATCAAAACCTTTACTATTATATTGTAAACCCCTCGAAGAGGGAATGGGGGGAAAAAAAAAAAGGGGAAAGATAAAACCAAGGGAAGGTCGAGGTCACGGCGGGATTTAATAATAATGAATTGAGCTTTTATTAATACGCTCTATCGCCAAAACAACATCAAAGCGCTGTTGCCTATTATGTTATGCCGTCAGGAACGTCACAATCAGTTCACATCATATTTTGAAGGCCCACGCACCTTCGTGTCAGGCCGGCACGGGCGAGGCGGCATCATTGAAGACGCATGGGTGCGAAGTTCCGTACTATGCGTACAATTTGGAATTATTGAAAGTGACAGTCCAGGGTGTCTGTTTCAGGACCAACCGCATGCCACTTTGGCCACCTTGGGCTTCGATCTGTTACAAAATCGTGGGCGCAAAGGTTAGAAATACCATTTAACCCTCGTCTGGGTTTTTTCCCCGGGCTTGCTTAAAAACCCCCTTTTGGAGGCAAATTTATGTAATGTAATTGTCAATTGCCCCTTTTCTCCAAAAAACGAACATCAACCGGGGTATATGTACAGATACAGGGTGATCCCAAAGTGGTGGAGTGTTGGGGGGGGGGGGGAGGGGCACAGGCCTAGCACAACACAGGAATATCACAAATAGCTGTGGTCCTCCTTTTTCAATTGATATCAAAATGAGTACCAAACATGCCTAGCTTACGTCCCAATGACGTCATAAAGCTCGCATGGTCAGAAAACTGCCAATTTCATAGACACAGTGTAGAATAGGGGAAAATTCATTTTTTCCCAAAAAGTAGAAAATCAGATTTTCATGCGGTTTTTGACTTTACTTGATGGGAAAGACTAGTTTATATAATCAGAGCATTTTAGTGCTATAAAAAGGGGTTTGAGTCGCTAAAAGTGCGAAAACATCAATTTTCCAACTATTATTTAGTATTTGGTACTTTCCTCAACATATGACATAATAGTGACGTAATAATATGGAGGTTGGTACTTATTTTGGTACCAATTAAAAGAGAAATTAAGCTATCCTTTGGTATGAAATTTACAGGAATCGGATGTTCAGTAAACGAAAATCAACAGAGGGGTGGGGGGGTGGTAACCACCCACCCACCCCTTCTGAGTTTGTTACAAAAAAATAGACGAAGGTTAAATACATACAAATGGGCCTTGTGCAAAAATGATTTGAATTTTATATAACAACACTCATTTATTATGATTTTTATCAAATTGATTGCTTCAAGAATTTGGAATGTCCAAAAACACATTTACAATAGCGATAATGATACACCCAATGTCCTTACTGATCTTACTATAATATCCACTAATGTCCAGAATGAAAAGAAGCGTTGCAGTTCAACGATGATATGACTTTTGTACCCACAGGGAAGACTCCAAAATGGCAACATGCAAAATCATATAAATCCACGATATATGATCTATGGGGTCTTCTTTCTTCATAAGTTAAGCCCATGATATACTTCCAGTCGCAGCGATTGGCGTGCGCAAAACCGGATTTTGACCCAAGATCAAATGTTGCGCATGCTCACACGCAGAAATCGCTCGCTGCGACTGAAAGTATATCACGGGCTTTACGTTCCTTTTTTGGAGCAGGCCTGAAGATAATTTTGTTTAGCGGTTCAATACGACAAGGTTCTATAGGTCCATTGACGACAGAAAATGCAGCAGTACAATAATCCAAGTGTTACCACAAAAGTCTGTCGCAAATGTCCACTTTTAAGACCACAAACTGGAATCACTTTGATTCCAAAGCTGAAGTTTTTTTGGCTTGAAAGGCGACAGCAGACAAACCAGCTTTCAAGCTCCCGTAGTATCCAAAATATCAGCACTGCTACTGCACCGATCTACCATCTCTGCAGATCAATTCTGGAAATTTAGCTACTGGCCCTTTTCCTCACAGAAAAGAAGTTGACTTTTAGCATGTTGTCCATGTCCCCCAGGAGATACTGGACATATTTGAAGAACAGCACATGCCTAGCACAACAAGTTCCTGGCAATAGTGTTCGTTGCCGTCCGGGCTCTCTCCTGCCATGAGTTTGTACATACAGTGCACGCCCTTTAATCAGGCAAGCGGAGTATATGCCCTAAAATTTTCAGTTAACGAGTCCAGGCTCTTTCCACGAGGGGTGCAGTCCCTGTCAGGTTGTAGATGGTGGCATTTGGTACTGTGTCTACTCTTTTAACGTTCAGCATAATACGGTAGCAGAATGTGCCAAATGATATTATTTAATAAGAATAATATCTTATTTGATAAGAATAATGGAAACCCATTAATCATGTGACTAACTTGAAGTATGAAGGCTCCACGATGAGTTCCAGTGCTAGCGACTTGAAGAGACGGAAAGCTCTAGCTTGGTCCGCCTTCTGAAATTTAGAACATCTCGTCATGTGAGTGCAACAAAGTCGTAACTGACATTTTGGCGAAATTGAGTTATTTATATAATATGAAAAAGTAGATCATTACGCTTAATTTGATATACATTTCAGTAGAACAGTACACAAATACTACATGCACTAACCGTAACGTCACGCAACCGGAAGGTTGAGGATTGATAGACTCACAGCCAGTACCGAGGGAAAATAGTGTACGCTACTTCCCCGATTTAAAACCATGTAATATTTGTTTTATTACACCTCACTGTGACTCAGGGGACGAGGTTGTAGGAAACTGTCCGATTTTTCCTCCTAGGGAAATAGCACTTGTAGTATAGGAATCAGCCAATGAAATAGCATCATTACGTTCATGGATATTCATGAGATGTAATAATTATAATGATTACGTTTGTAATTAATTTATGTGCATGTGGTACTTAAAAACAAAGTATTTAAGATTACCCACAGTTGATATTAAAAGTAAACGATTTTCTGAAAAACATACCATGTGTTGATTTGTTGTGAACCAATTTAGGCTAAAAGAGTCAATGGCACATTTGAAAAAATAGTGCGCCCTCAATAGTTTTCAAAATCGATATTTTTGAATGGTTGTAAAGCTTTTATATACATTAGCCCTCACCTGAAAGATTAAGACCAAATCAGCGTCCTTATGGGTAAACAGAAGGATTTTATAATTACCGGCGACATTAATTCAGCAGACGACGGAAATAGTGTTTAACACAAGAAAACGCACGTCGTATGCATGTTTCCCACGGCATGCACACTATTTGAGCTGTCTGTGACCTTTGCGGTTTTAATTTCATTGAATACGATTCTATGATATTCATGTAATGTACACATTTGTTCATTAAAGTTATGGAAAAATTAAAAGTTAGCTTACAAATTACCTGGGTGTCTTTAACCTCTTATTAACGCCTCTATCTGGTTTTGATTATGTTATTTTTAGGTGTAAATGTATCTCTATTCTTCCAATGGCCTAAACTATCATTTGAGAGCACATTGAAGAAATTTAATTTGGGAAAATGTGCCAGTGCCGCTTTAACTGTTCCATTTACCCCATTTACCTTGTCTTATTTATATTCAATATAATTTTATTTTTTTTTTCTTCGTGTTCCTATAAGGTTTGCTAACCCTTTGAATGGAAGCATAACATGGCAAAGCGCTACCTTTGAAGACCATGTTTCTTCTAGAGCGAGACGCATACGACCAAAATTGCAACACGATCAATTTGTACACCATGTGAGTGTGTTTAAAACCGTTGTGTTTTTACGGCCGCTAAGATGGCAAATTGTATGTCATGTGTGGATATGGACGGTAGGCCGTTAAACCATGGGCAGAAGTAGATAGAAGGAAGCACATCGACTTCACCATCCGATTTTTAATCCGTTTTATATTATCCAGTTACCCGCACAAAAGGAATGGATTCAACAGCGACCCTTTGATCGAATCCCTCTGCCGTAAAACAATCGCTGATCGGCGAGCAGTCGCTGGTACTTGTTCATATTTTTTTTATAACAATTTTGTATTTTTGTTATATTTCTGATTATGGATAATTGCATATTACAACATGTTCCGGCGGCTGTCTCCGTTGTGTATTTGTTGCTGTTTCTTCGTTAAATGCCATTGTTTGTACTCGTTGGCGTCAGCTTTAGTGCCCAAGACTGAAAGTGTGAGAAATACAGGATGAAAGTTTGAATAAATTTGAACTTGTTGACCCGGGGCCGTTTTGGATTTTCGTTGGGCACGCATGCTCGTTCCAGGGTTCTGAAAGTACTGGTGACCCCTAACGGTGCTAATTTTCAAGTTATAATATACCGCCCCAATGGGAGGGATAAGGGAACGGTGTATGGTGGGGAGGGGGGTGGGGTAAAAAGAGGGGAATTAAGTCGGTAGGCAATTTTGGAAGGGGTTGGGGTATGTCGGAACGGAGAATCGAAGGTGTGATGCTGTGGAGCAATAGGGATATGGGAGAACGTAGGAAGGTGGAAAGCATCACCCCCAGTTTTGGTGAAATTAGCCTCGTTTCAGTGAAAATATACACCGAAAAGGTACGCAAGATAATATGACATCCTTACTGTGTCATTTTTGAATATAATATTTTCCACTAGTATTATACCAGTTAAACCACTAGAGCATTATTTCGAGTGTTTTTCTTTGTTTTTCGCGTAAAATTATTATTCGTCGATGCACGCTTACCTCAAATTTGAATATGCATTCAACGCATTTGACCAATTTGAATATGCATGCGTGCCTTAGGACATGATTTAATAATGCATAGCGTGCATTATCAGGGGATGCATTATCAAGCATGCATTATTAAAGGTCCCAAAGAATTTAATAATGCACGCATGCTTTTACTCAAATGAAAGCCTTGACCAGTTCATTTGCCATGGTACTGTCAATAATATCAATGCCAGAACGTTCATTACCACAAACCTCCCAGGTTTATGTGCTTTTACGACGGGAAAGAAGCCGATTTGACACTCACTACAGGTCTATACCTTAAAATAGAAATCTATTTCTATGGTGTTAAAAACAAGCAACTTAGCGGCAGTAGGTTCCTACAAATTGTCTATTTTAAAATCTGCGGTGTTTAATAACCCCGATTTGAGACCTTAACAAATAGATGCGATAACCAGAACTTAATGAATAATTAATCGGCTTGTAAATCAACTGCGCATATTCCTCCAATCCGATTGGTGAAGTAAGTATTGACTAATGCGTATCGCTACGTTCCATTTTAATCAGGCAATTTATGTCAAAAGCCTAACCTATTATTGATCTGGTAACTCATCGAAGTTTCCATCAATACTACATTGGTATAACTTTTCACCTTCTCTCCAAATGCTTGCTGCTTTTGCAATCCAAAGGGTTTGTGGAAAAGTTCGTAGAACTACAATATTTCTAGTTATAAATTTTTAAAGATCCAAATATATCAGAAAAACAGCGTTATTAAATATTGTATTTTTTTTTGATGTGTATAAAATAATGCTCATGTGGTTTATGACAGATAAGTGCATTAGTGGAGTGCATTCGGGGATATTAACTGCATGGTTGGACGCATTAATAAAGATTAATATTTATAAGCGGTGCCAACTGTTAGCACTCGCGCTAAAGCGCTCGTGCTCACAGTGGCCCCGCTAATGCATATGTTAATTTATTAATGCCTCCAAGCATGCAATTATATCCCCGAATGCACTCCACTAATGCCTTATCCTATACATATGGTCGATTTTCATTAAAACGGTACATTTCGGAGGTAAGACACACCCAAAAATATTGTCTCAAAATTGTATGTTTTATGTTTTAAACATTTATTTGTTCAATACCTATTACGGGAAAAATAATATTGCCAACTACACTTCCTACGTTTCTGCACAGTATGGACAACATTTTGTACAGCAAAAGAATAGGGTTGTTTACGTTATCAAAATTTTAAATCAACAAAATATGCCAACTGATGACATTATCAGAGAGGTTGCTGGGAACAATTTTTATTTGTACGAAGTTAAAGTTTGAGTAGCTAATTGAACTCAAGTAATATGCTCCAATTTGTTTAGTTTATTACGTTATCCTTGAGTATTGAAGTTGCCTGAAAATTAGACTTTATAATAAACAAATATTAAGATACCTTTTACTAATTTATTCTAAAGGTACATTTAATTGACATCATATCATTCTATGGCCAAATTATAGTTGATAATGTTAACTAAAACGCATTCAACGTAATAAACGATAACGTAATACACAATAACGTAGTAAACATTTTTGATCATTTTTCACATCTCCCATTGAATAAGATGTATCTGATTGAAAGTTTATATAATTTGTGTGGTCGGAAAATATAGTATCTATGTTCAATCGATCAACGTAATTAACAAGGTGTTCACGGACATTATGTTTGTATTCAAATTAAAAATAAAGTGCGAATATAAGGAAAAACATCATACTAATTTTTACACGTTTCACAAAAGAAACCTTGATATTCGGAAGAATTAAAAGCTGCTAAGTATTTTTATTTTATTTTTTATAATTTTGATGTTGTGTTTCGAACATCAATTTTCTCCTAATACACATTTAAAATAGCCAATATACATGAAGAAAGACACTTGTGCTACTGCAAGAGAAAAGACACACTTAATTTTGCTGATATGTTTAGGTTAATTTTTCCTATTTGTATCGTTGAACCAGTCACAATCACAACTAACTTGTACCCCTAGCTGGACTAAAACTTGATAATTGTGAATTTGATACCCCTAGTCCCACATTTGCAGCTACTCCCTCTATTTTTGGAACGAGCATGGGTTCCCGACCAAAATTGAAGAACCCCCGGGCGTGTTGACCGGTTTCCATGTAAGCCGCCATATGTTCGAATATTTTCTTCGCAGTATTCATCGCGTGCTGATTCGCTGATTCCCGATGACCCGGAATCTTTACGCAATGAAGAAACAACCACGAACTGCGAATTTTCTTGAGCGAGAAAATCGGATTAGGATTATCCTCGGAAGGGCCACTTGTGAGGATATGAATAACAATTGCAATGATGGGGCTGCAGATAGATCGTTCAAAAGCCAAGTGGGTCGATGTACTTCCTTCTTATCCCTTTCTTCTATGGTTTAACTAATAGTCCTACTTGTCAATACTAGTCGTATCAATAACACTACAAACACCACACTCAAGTATGATGAATCAAAAACAGGTGGAGAAAAAAAATCTTTGTCAGCATCACGAATTCGTAGGCATGGGTGGAGCCAAAGTTATAAAATGAAATAGCCGGGAGTTTGGTAGTTTCCACAATCTGACCCATCTGACAAACTTTTTTTCTGACACACTTGTGAATTCAGAAACTCTTCACGGAATATATCACATGCTTATTCCGTTAAAGACACTATCATTGATTCACCCGAAAGAGTAAAAAAGTCTGTAGAATTCTCATAAGTTATTTTTGCAACTGAAAAATTGACAGAAAAGGAAGCAAACAGCAGTGTTCAAAGATATGAATCCCATTCAAGAACGTGTTGCAGTAAGTGTCCGTACGGACAGTAATTACTAAAATACCCTATGTTGTTGTTATTAGGTTGCTTTCAGTCTTAGAACTTGTAGGATATGTTAGGATACATATACCCGTTACAGACATGCACAAATCTGATTTTAATGGTATTTTTTTTTTCGATTTTCTGATTTCTAAATCACTGATAATGCTTTTAAGGTTTCCGAATTCATAAGTGTGTCAGAAAAAAGTGTGTCAGATGGGTCAGGTTACGGAAACTCCCGTCATATTTTGTTGACAGAGGTATATAAGAAAGTTAAAGTTTTAAACTTGAATTCTTTTTTGCTTGGATTCCTGATAGGCCAGGACATTGTTAATTGACACAGGCGCTTCCATCGATTTGTTTGATCATACTGGCTTTAAAATTAAGGGTCCCTATGGACCCTAACCTTTCCCATTTCCATAGGAATAGTTCAATAAAACTCATCACATAAAGCCTGCTCTAAAACATTAACAACAAAGAAAAGAAATAAAAATATTATTCGCCCTTGAAATTAGGGGCGAAACATTGTTTTTGAATTTTCACCAACATGATACACTTCAAATTTGAACAGTAGTTGTATCAAGTTAAAAACGATTAAAAATAACTAAATTAGCATTTGCCATTTAGGTCAATAATGAAATCTGATGAAACAATGAAAAATGAAAAAGTCAACTCATCAACCAGGAAAAAAAGAAGTCAGGATAAACTCGGAATTGACTTTCATTGCCGTAAAGCCGATCCTCATTGCTCGGACGGCATAATATTAAGCTATATCCAATGGAAAACTTATTTTATCGCGATTTTTATGTAACGGTGTCATATTAATGCTACTCACGATTTGTTACAAGAGCCCAAAAAAAAATCGTCTTTCAAGACACCACTTCCGCTAAGTCAATATTATGACTTAGGCGTTGTGAGTGTGGTGACGTCACCGTTGTGAATCGTCTTATGCAAGCAAACAAAATCCCATTCACTTGCATAGGTCGCTGCTGCGCTTTCGAAGACTTACCATTGTTGTTCCTCAAAAATTTGCTCAACTAAATCAGAATTAGAGCAATACGATACAGATAACTATCTGTTGAAGTATCTGGTAGAATTGATGGCTCTATCCCACAAGAGCGGTTCAGTCGCTTTTTCTACATACTGATTCCTTGCTTAAAGTCCATGGCCCGAATTCGCTATATCCTCGTCCCCAGACCGCCGCAGATTTATTAACCGGTAAGTGGTTAAATTTTGGTATCAGAAGAAAGCTACTATTTTCTCAATTTCCCTGTTGAAATCTTAGGGCTAATGATGTTGGTTTGGATTTATAAGCGAAATGTACTTACTCTCCATTTTTGGTCGACCATATTAGTTTTACACCAGTAAACTCTATGGGGGATTACAAATCACGTATTTAGCTCTCACATCAAACGGTTTGAAAGATCGGCGCGAACTTGGGCAGGATGGGGTTTTTGGAGTGAAGGGCATTCTATCAAGATGACAATTTTTTTTTTTTTAATTTTTTAGGTTATTTTGTTAAATTTGAAGTATTATACAGGGTGATCAAATTGCCGGTATTTAACGTAATTACCGCCACGTTACGCTCGATGCGCCAAGACTTTACCGGCACCCAATAGCAAAGCCAACAGTGATTTATTAAAAAAGTTCAATAAAACCATATTGAGTGACTGTTTCTCGGTCTGAGAAAAGTAGATTAAGATATTCTCCGTTACTCTCCCCTTGATGCGCCTATAACTCATGCAATTCCATCGGGTAGCATAAGAGGGTGTAACGTAATCAATTGAAGGCCGTGTCCCTTTATATGCCGCGGTAGTTTTTGACCACACCCATGCTCAGGGGCAGGTCTCCCTCACTACCCTCAAAGGGCAGTATTTATTTTTCATGCTCCATGAGCCTGAGTGGTGGTTCAAAATCTCACACTTTCGTGCTAAACACAGCAGGCCTCTGAGCTCTGCTCGCTACTCTCGATTCCTCGTAAGCGATGAGAATTCCAGCAGTTTTTCCAACCTACTTGCACACTTATGAAGCCGGGAATTATAATTACCAAGCTACAGAGATCAAGGAACCAGCTCCCAACCACTTTATGCTATATTGGGCGAAATTCAAACATGAGAAGAGGAGCAATTTTGGTTCCTTTACATTGGAAGATGCATTGCGCAACAAGACTTGTGCAATCGCCTAACGTCAACAACGAATTTGCAGGTCAAAGAAGGAAAGCTTAAGCGCATGTTTGGCCGTAAAATCGCAACGAAATATAGGGTTAGTTTTTTGGCTTTATTGCGGCTAGTATTTTTATTACGTACGATTTATTTTTTTGGGTAAAGATATTTTGGCATCCTGAAGTATAAGCTTTCCATGGTATTAGCTTAATATATGCCGTGCCGAGCAATGAGGAATCACCCTTACATTTATGTAAATCCGGAGTGCCCCTCTGCCTGCGATACATCAGTGACTTGACTGCCATTCGGTTGTTAAAGGTCCCAGGAAATGAAGTGATAAACCTCTCGAAATCTTTAATGGGACATTCGTTGCAATAACAGGGCCCGAAAAAAAATACACTACAGTGACATCATTGTGAAACTATGATTTTCAGTCAGTGTCAGAATAGATTCACACCAGTCACCTGAATTTTTCGCTTATTCTTTTGAAAATCAATGATACCACAAATGATGACATCACAACCCAATATGAATGCTTTCTGGTCCCTTCTTGTAGACTTGACACAACCACATCAATTATATTTGCATTTCCTGGACTTAAGAATGCCAATGTCACGGACGAATCACTGAGGGACCATAATACAGGTACGTCTCAGTCAATTTTAGCCCGCGGAAGCAAATGGGGCAAAAATGAGAACGTGTTCACAATAGATTTTTTCCACTGTTGATATACAGCTGGCAGAAACGTAATCTCGGCATTTTTTGGATCAGCATTGTCCAAGTCCCATATTTTGAAGTTTCATTATATATACCAAATTGCACTAAAGGGGTTTCAATGGGCATTTGCATTTTACTGCTTAC
>JAMKCH010016723.1:0-62057 GCA_023653785.1 Ophioderma brevispina | reverse complement strand
TGGATGTGGAGTACAGTCAAAACTATTCATTGTACTTACACATTTGGTTTGATTAAGTTACGGAAAACTTAAAAGTTGGCCTACAAATTACCTGATTTCTTTATCCTCATATCAAATGTCCGCTATCTGTTTTGGGTATTTATTTTTATGTGTAAAATATATCCCGTTCTCCAATGGCCTAGACTACACTTGAGAGCATGGAAGAAATTTCATGATTTTGTGAAAATGTGCCAGTGCCCGCTCTTAAAAGACACCTATCAGTGATTCACCCAAAAGAGTCAAATATTTGAAAGTTGCAAGATTAGCTTAAAAGTGAGAGATAAGTCTGGTATAAAGATAATCCAGTATATTACCTTTTCCAAACGAAGAATTGCTAGAAAAGAAAGAAGTGCCGTGTTCAAAGCTTTGGGAATCTCCAGAATGCACAGTGGGTTGCTTTAAGTTCTAGTCGTATCAGTTGGCAGGGTAATTTTAGATATTGTACTTATTATAAACATGCAAAAATCTGATTTTTATTTGATGATGTTTTTCTCTATTCTGATTGAGCAAATCAGTGATTGGCCTTTAAGCCTCTGGGTTGTAAGTCCTGGATTAAAGAATCAATCAAGCCTATACGAATAAAAGCTAAACCCCATTATACTTGAGAATACTAGGGAGTCCCATGTACATATTGATTTTATGGCCTAGTCCATTTAACACTACATGGAGAGGTTCATAACTTTACCCTTAGTACTCCAAGTGTACTAATCTTCATATTGCCATTCGGGCCATATTTGGTAAGTCCTAAGAATTTGCAATTTTGTAAATTTGTGTCCGTAAATGGACATAAATGAAAGCACAGCCGATGAGCAAGATGGGAATCAACTTAAATTTGTGAATAAGCTTTCCTCAATGCAGAAGGTGCTGAATACTGAATAAACAGAAGTGCTGGATCACGAATGTACCTTTACAAATGTTTTGCAAACAGTGTTTGTTCAGCAGGCATGACATAGTAGAGGCCATATGCGATTCAACCTTGAAAAAATCTAATAAAAGGACCTTTTTGTTATTCTTGTAGGGCTATATGTGAATATATGAAAAAATTTGTCCGGCCTTGGGGCAGCTGCGTTGGTCAGATATTCAAGGTCCCAAAGGTCAATGAACTTTATAAGCAGTATTATGGCTAAATAACTCCTCAACCATTTGGCCTAAAAGCCCCAAAATGAGTGTCTATATAGGGTTGCAATTCCCGGAATTGCGAGAGAGGCGGAAAATTTCAATGACATTTTGGGAATTACGGGAATTTAAGGGAAATTTGGAAATTTTCGGGAATATGGGGAATTTCAATCTTTTGAAATTGATACAAAAAAAAATAAGGGTCCGTTTTGTTAAGATTAGGATATTACTCTGAAATGCTTAAAAACATCACGAAATAAACAAGCAGGTTTTTAAACAACTGAGAAAATGAATAACCACAAACTCGTTACAAAAACAATACATGTTTGGGTCATTTTTTGTGTCGTCTGAAGAATTGCAGGCAGGCACATCGGGATTACTTGGGTAGCCTGTGTGGTGTGTCTGTGGTCAAACTGTTAACTGTAATATATTGCTTGCTGTTTGAGTTCCGTAAGGGCTACAATGATGTAACTTGGTGGAAAGGAGGGAGTACACGCAGTAGGGGGGTGATGTGTTGGGAACTCATGTGACCTTTGGGTCCCATTCACAACCACGACGGCAGATGACACTCGTGTTCCGGGGACCGCGATGTTATTTTTATTTATATTATTCGATACTCAGGTCTTGTTGACCAACAGTGAGAAATTGTTGTTGCATCAATTTGACGCATGCGTATCGACGACTGGTCAGTTAGCTAGATCATCCAACGGGCATTCTTGGCTCGAAAATAAACGCGCTCATTGGATCTTGTTAGAGTGACTGAACTGATGGTGTTGTATCATAATTGACGTTTTGTATCTTTTACCAGTCGTTTACAAAAATTAAAATGGGCATCGCCATACGACACAAGTATTTGTGAATTGCAGCTATCATTGCTAATAAAATAACAAAAGATAGTGGCCTCATATGACAGTATATAATAAAACAGTGGCATAAACTAGACTTTAAATGGGGTGCCGGTGGGAGGGGAAGGAAGAAGAAGGTGTGCGAGAATGTTCTGAGGGGACAACTTTGAACCTTCTTCGTAGGCACTAGGCATTCTACAAATGGTCAGTAATTGGGGAGGAAAAGGAGGTACCAGTTTCTTCCCACAATGCAATTCCTCAATAACAATTATTGCAATTGGTTGGCACCTGAATTTATATTGCCAAAAAGGAAACTCATCCCAATCTTAAAGTACCATTCGCTTATGATAAATCATGATCCAGAATGCAAAGCCAAAAGCAAATAACAGCATTTAATCATCCCCATGCCCAATTCCCGGCAGGTAGTGTTGTATCCATTATGTTAGTAGTACTTTTTTTTAAACTACATTGGCACAAGTGTAATGATAAATTAAATTAGGATTGCATTTAAGAGTGTTACTGTTCCTTATACTAAAATAAGCTCCTACCCTGTGATAAAAATTGCTTTTGATAAAGTTAATTTGCCTATCTCATTGTAGTCCAGTAGAAAAATTTTAGATGTCTTTAAAATCATAGCCTGGGGATAGATCTACTGACCGGGCAATGATATGACATGATGCAAAACACACTGTTTATTTAAATTGGGGACCCGCCCAAATAGCCTCTTGAAAAAATTCTACTTCATACCTCAATCCATTAGAGAAGATTATCACGTTATACTTCTTTGGTCCAAAATACAAGGCCAAAATAGCTCGAAAAAATCTCAATTGATCGTCATTTAACGACTGGCCCGTGATTTGCTACTACAGCGCGTTACAATTGTCGGGCCCGACACCGCCGCGAACACTGGTCGAAGTTGCGTTAAAAACTCCAAACAATACTCATACATACTCGCAAGTTTGTCACGTGTATAACCCGGATATGATCAGGGTTGGACTTTCACCCCATCAATGCTCTAGTTTGTGTGGGTATTTTAGACGAAAAAAAAAAAATGTGATTCTGCATTGTTCCCAAATACGTCCAAACTAGTTATTGGTGGTGTTTTTCAAGCCTGAAACCGCGCAGCATATGGAGAGAAGGTATGTGAGATTCATCGCAACATGGAATTTTTTTGGTTAACTTGGTTTTGGTTTTCTAAATCGGGGTGGAAATTCTTTGATTTCTTTTCTGTGCATTCCCACGCAATAATAGTACCTGGAACCAGAGGGCCGTTCAATGAAATGTACAGTGTTTAAGATAATGGCGACCCTCTGGTTCCAGTTACTTAACTAACCTGTACCTATCAAACACCCTGGACAGTGGATGCGTTTGTTAAAACACATGACGACGCGATGCGTTTAAGGGTGGGGGGCGCTCACCTGCTATCTCTTTGGGGGCAGGCCGCTGACCTGCCTCCGTGGCTCGTCACCCCATAAACGTCCTCGAGTTTTTCGCCGTCTTTCTGGCATTGCGGCACTGACTCCCCGTCGTCAGGGGGAAGGTAATTAATGTCCGCTGCGACAATATGAAGGTGGTGGACATATAAACAAGGAAGAGGGTGTAATCAGTCCCAGCCTATATGCAGGGAGATTCCTCGGGTTCGAGTGGTTCCGAGATTGGGACAACGGGCTGATCGCCTCCGTGTTAGGGAGTGGACAATGGTTGCGGACAGTCTTCCAGGAGGGTCCCTAATCCAAGACACATCCAAAAGTCGTCGGTGGAGTGGCCCTCACTTGTGCAGTTTGCCGACACAATTCTTCTAGTGGTGGGACCGTCCACGGGATACAGGCCCGTCCGTACGGCAGGGGGGTGCGGCCAAAATCCAAATTCACACAAAAGGGGAAAAGGTCCACTTTTTGCTGAATTTTTGAGAAAAGTCCAACTGATATAAATGCATCCAAAGTCCCAAAAAGGACCATTTTATAGGGGTTAGGTCAAATTTTACCAAAAAAAGTTCCCGCACCCCCAAAAATAAATCCTGCGTACGGCCATGAGTGGATCTGTTCGCCTCAGTCATGAATCATCAAAATTGTGGCATATTAGGGCCCTATCTTGGAACCCGGATACCAGGGCAGTCGAACAGGACGCCATGGCAGCGGAACGGTCAGGATTGATAGCTTCTCCAGGTTTGCCCATAATCCAAAAAGTCCTCGAGTGGCTATGTCTCGGGACTGCCTGGACCTGCTGGTAGCCCATTTGGCCACGGCCAGCAGATGGTTTTCAAGGCCGCTAGATCTGCTTATAAGGGAACCATCCATCTTTCAAAGGAGGGGACCTGGTAAGACGTCTTCCAGCCAACGCGTTCGTCCCAGGGTGCACCACCACCCATGCTTGAACCTGTCTGTGCATTTCTGGCGACTGTACACTGAGGTGGGACCCTAAGGTTATAAACCACCCTGAAAGACTTCCTTGAGGAAATTTGCCAACTGGTCTCAGAAATGCATGGATCGAACTATCATCGGCCACACCTTTGCATGGGTGAATTAGAAATGCTCTAGTGAAAATTCCCTGAACAGTTGAGCATGCTAGACACCTTCTTCAGACAGGTCCCAACTGTCCGAGGTTTCTTTTACCGAACAGCCATGCACAGGCCAGACCTTGTGTCAGAACAGTTTAAATACCCAATCGAAAGCTTAGTCTTTTGGAATCATAGTGGCTGGGGATGTGGTTGTGTCCATAGGGGTTCGGATATACATGCCTTGGATTACGGACGTGGCCCATCACCGCTTTGAGCGAAAGGAGGTCTCTATTCTTCCACTTGCAGGCTTTTTGGCAAGATCAGACTCTTTCTTTGACCCCCGAAACCGGTTGGTTTCTGCTCGTCTCACCATAGTGCAGACAGGGATTTAAGACAGCTCAGAGAAGCTACAGCAAGGACACATTGAGCCAGCTGGATTTCCTATCATCTGAATTGCACACAAAAACACATGATTGGTGGACTGGCTTCTTGGTTCGGGGAATATGAGTCGAGCTCACGCTTCTCTGGGAATTCTATAACAGAGGCCTTATCCCAGACATTTGGACCAATGTCGGTTGGAATGGGAAAATTCTACTTCCACCTTCCCACAAGTCTATTTGATGCACGTGTTAGTCAAGCAGAGAGAGGGTGTCGCCGTCCAATCCTCTTGCTTGATCGACAGCATCTTGACCCAGGAGCATTAGGCCACTATGGGTGGGGCATTGACAGGGGATGCGTTGGCGTTGGCTACCTTTGCGACATTCTTCCGCCAACCGATTTAAGCCTTGCAGTGGAATTCTGTGCAACGTAAGGATGCGCGAAGGAGGAAGCTAGCACTATGACAGTGTATTACATTCCACGACCTCTATGGGCGCTCATCTCCCGACCTTATGGCACTCACGCAATTTGTTATTCTCCACCTTGCAAAGAGGTCGTTGGAAGTGGAAGATTTGTTGTTGTTTGTTTTTTTAAAGGAGAAACATTTTTCGAAGGGCGAATCACAGCGCCGCTTGATGTCGTCCGTGATATTTGGTGCGTGCCATTCCAAAATATTTCGGGAGTTGGCTCATTTAGCAGTGGTGGTAATGGGGGTGTTAATAGTATCCCAAATGGAATATTATGCAAAAATGGTTCTAAATCACACAGGACTCATAAGTTCGAGGATATGTCCAAGAACAGTATTCACTGATTTGACATAATGTACTGTTTCATTATTATATCTTAAGATCAAATATTTGTTGTTTAATATTTGTACACCGACTTGAATTGGCTAATTTGCATGAGAAAAACTGGTAAAACATTCGGATTAAAGGTGCTTTCTATGCATGAAAAAGCAATGATGGCTGCACATTTGTAAGCCTAAAATATGTTTCTTGTTTTATGACCCCCACACAAACTATGGGCGTAGACGTCCACCTTTTTTGCCGGTCTAGGCCATGGGTGAGCATATGACCATCAAATGCCGTATAAAGGTCATTGACTTTGACCTTGAATAGCTGACCAACGCAACATAAGCAAACTAGAAGGACCGGGACACCTTTTTAAAATAGTATTTGGCTTTCATTGTAGATTATGGTCAAGTTTTGGGTTTTTGATGACTTGTACAGACTGACGAATTGGCTAAATTTATGTTGAGAAAACGTGGAAAAATTGATTTATTTTTTTTAAAAGTGCTTTTTAGCTGAAAGACTACTGATGAGGACTTCATTTGTAAGCCTCAAGACTGTTTTTATGTGTTATGACCCCCAAAACATGGTGTATAGACACCATCTTTTTGCTTCAAGGGGCCAATGGATGAGGCGTTGAGTGTATAACCCCATGTCATAGGCCGTATAAAGGTCGTGGACCTTTGATCCTAGAAGATCTGACCACGAAGCAACTAGAAGGTGGGAAACAAATCTTTGGTAATTATTCCTATATAGGCTATCAGAATATACAAAGAGTCCTTTTATTAGATATTTTTTCAAGGTTGGATAGGACATCGAAGTTGTAATGAGGGGAAGATTTTCCTTTCTCTACTCTCCGGTTGTTCTTTGGGTATCTTACTAACAGGAGGTCAATAGGTTTTACTTGAGCCTGACATGTATGTCAGAACAACTCAAGCCCATGCGAGATTACAAAAGGCAGGTCAAAAGAAGAACAAAGAATCAGTTGCAGAAATTGTATCGAAAAGCTTCTGGTGAACAGCTGTGAAAATGTGTACATTATTGTATTATAGTAGGATGATTTGGAGGACAAAAACAAATCCATTTTAACTGTTGAAAGGACCCTTCCAGTGTTGTGTGACCGAAATTTACTAAATGCCTTGGGATGATTCCAGTATTCTGCCACCAAATTCATCAAAACATACAGTTGATTCGTCGAGGCCGCCATAAATTCTAGGGTGGGGTGCCACATACACAAATTCTTTCCAATGCCGCTTTAGGAAAAGGTTTAGCCCAGTAGGTCTCAATGGTCTGCAGGCTGGATGGTCCAGGCAATTAACAGTCCTGCTGATCGGATTAAACCCTAACCCTGACGTCGGTTTGCTCCCGGGAGGGGAACGAGGATTGTGAGGGAAGAGGGGGAACAAGAAAAGTCGCAAAAGTCGGGTGGACAGCGAACACAGGCCCTAGGGCCCCGGCCCCAAGGGCAAACCCCGGGGATAGCCGCTCGGCAGACTGGCGCTGGCCCAGCCAGCGATTTGTGCCCATATGAGTCTTGGTTGATGAAGGTATCGCTACTTTCTGGACTTAGTGCATGTTCTAATAACACACTGAGCTTTGGTGACGGTAGATTTATTGTGCTTAGTGTTAAGTATTGAAAAAAGAGCTAATCTTAAAATAACTAACCTGACGTCGGTTCTAGCCTATCTCCCGGGAGGAACTGCTGCAAGGAGTGAGGGAGAGGGGGAACAGGGCAAAAGTCGCAAATTAGGGTGGTGGAACACGAACCAAGGGCCCTTCGGCGGCCAGGCCCCATGACCCGGGATAGCACGTACAGCGGTGCGCAGCGTTTAGTACATATGAGTCTGGTTTTATGACGTCATCGCATCCTTTTGGACTTAGTGCATTTTCTCAAGTAAAACAGTGAGCTTTGTGAGATTTAGTTGTGCTAGGGTAAATACAGAAAAATGTTTTAGTCAGATGGTCCAGGGCCATATGACTGCACCAGTCACTTGCCACTAGTTGATGTACTACATTTCATCCTCTCTCAATGGTAAAAATGGTTAAAATTCACTCAAAAGGGTAAAAAAAACCACTTCAATTCAATTTTATTTGCATATATATGAAAACCAAAATTATAAAAAAACATAGTTACGTGAATTTTTATGTTAATGATTGAAAAATGGGAATTTATAATAAATAATAAGAAAAGAGGGAGGTGTGGGAAGGGTAAAGTATGAAGAAGAACAAGGGAAGAAGGGGGGAAGGGTGAATGCCAAGAAATTGAGAGCTATTTTTATTTATTCTTTCTTTATAAACCAGGGTGGCCTTCTCAATGCAAACACTGATTTTCCAGAGCGCCTGCAGTACATACAAAATGTGCAAAGTATTAGGAGAATAAGGAAGGTTTATATTAAAATTTTACTTGTTCATTTGTTGTTTTTCCTTCACGTCTTGATGTTGGTCCACAGATTTTTGGTTATTCTATTGGTTGTTTGGTCTATTTTGGCCATGATGAGTCTGCTTTTTAGAAAATTAGAGTTTAAATGGGTTTCATGCCATGCAATACAAAAGATTTAGGTTTACACTCGAATTTGGACATTGATTGAAAATTGAAAGTGTGTAATGTTCGGGGTGCACTGTATTCCATGGTATTTTGCATATGAACTCCAAAGTGTACCCCAAGCAAGTCATTTAAAGAAGTACCTAGCTAAGCAAAGTATTTTCACTTGGTAAAGCACAAAGGCAAATATTTGGTTGAATTTTGCCATCCTAAATGATTAATTTGTGTGACTGTTTAAAAAGTGCACCCAAAACAAGTATTTTGATATAGAGCACGATAAGACTGACATCCATCCGAGAAGGTTTGCCGTTGCCGGTGGCAGTGATATTCTTTAAGGGAGAATCAGAAAGAAAATCCAGTTCTATTCAGCATTTTAAGGCAGACCAGATATTTTTTCATTATAACGATAATGTTGTCAAAAACTAAACTTTAAGATAGCTACCGGTACCTCAACTGTAAAATTCTATAGTTTAGACAAATCAATTTTTTAACCCCGCGTGTAGCCACGTAGGGTTATATTTATGACGGACGAGGATTGATGTTGTTTGGTTTTTTAATCAGGGCTACAATTCTTATCGTATCTATACTATAAAGAGCGAACTTCGCCATGTTGTTTTTCCCCTGGAGGCTGCCATGTGACCGCGGGCGGCGCCATGTTGGGACCGCCATGGTGGAAATGTTGTTACCGTCGGGATTCAGGTGATCCCTTCCCATCGTGACTTGCGATTGCTAGGGGTTTAATATTCCACATTGTTCAAACTGCTGTTAGATGATAAATTTCATTGAAATTGCAAAAAACGTGTTGTTGTAAACAGTAGTTAATGCTAGTGAATTCCGGGGTGGTGAGGGTGGACAAAGGTAATACTGTCAATTTAATAAACCATGAGGTACCTTCGTCCCGGGTACGTAGTCATTATTCATGTCGTGGCTTAATTAGGACATTGCTCCAGTGAGTGTGACCTCTTGATCCTTCTCTGTAAAATAATTATTCTTGGTGAATAAAAAAGAGAACACACATGGAGACCTACTACAAAATATGAAAAGATTGATTTATCCTAAGTATTTTAATTCATTAAATGATCATAATGCTCTTTAACGTATTATTTGGACCGCAATAATCGGTGACTGCGTGTGTAGACGTCTTATCGGTTCTTGTAAGTTTGACCTCGCTGATTATTCGCTGGTGCCCTATAACCACTTTGCCGTATAGTTAACCATCGAGTCTAACTATCTGCAAGCGCTATGATCGGCATGGTTACCAGTCTAAGAATCCGAACATGGTGGTAATGGTATACACTAATTACTCCAGCAAATATTGCGTAAACACTTCACGATGAACTGTGTTACGCCAAATTCAAATTTCATTGTGTCATATGTGACATACAAGTCCTTGAGTAAAATACAAACATCGCTGGAAGTCCAGTTGAAGCCAAAAAAAACAAGTAATAAATTTTATAAATCCTATATCATTACCGGCTCATGTATCGTGTACAGACCAACGGGACCGACCGTTAACAGCAAGGTTGTAAACAAGTAGGGCCTGGTATTTGGACATAGGTCGGCCGATGGCAATCTTGCTATTGTTATCTGTTAGAGGTTTAAGTTACTTGGGCCATAACGATTCGCAGGAATGGATTCGAAGGCACCGCAAAAACACACAACAGAAAAAACACAGCAGGGAATAAAAAAAAAGCATCTTATGTTGTATTTTACTGCATTTTATTTCAGGTTTTTCAATATTAATCAAACTGTGTTACTCTATTGTTTACAAGGGTGACATTGCAAGTGAAAGCGTTGCCAAATTGCGACGCAATTATCATAATGTGGTGTTACTCTACACACCACACTGTAAATATTACAGTGCACATTACAGCAAAATATGTAAAATGATTAGAAATTTACAGGATCGTATTCTTATCCATCAGCGACTCGAAAATATGGATGGGGGCGGACAACTAAACATGACGTTATCGGTATAGCCACACTTCATATTTGCCCAAAAATAACAGCTCATGTATGATGTAAAAAGGGAGTTTCATTTGGTCATATTTACTCAAAAATATCATAGAAAGACAAAAAAAATACAATAGTAAAAACACAACAAGCAGTGGTAAAAAAGAGAAAAGAAGAATCCACCTCAAAGTTGTTAATTGTTAAGGCTATGTTCTTGATTTTTGCAACATGACTGAGAAGTTGTTTACAAGGTTGAATTAAACACCGATTTAGACTTTAAATCTTTCCTTCATCCCAATTTTAAAATTATTTTCAATCTTATGTATATATCGAATTGCCCCTGTCTCAGTTTGGTTTGGGTAGGGACGAAGCTGTGGAGAGTCTGGAAATAGGGCCCATAGTGATTTTGCCGAAAAAAAAAGGACCGAGAGCTTGTACCATGGAGAGATTTAACGTATGACCATTTTGCCATACTTTCTTGGAAAGTGGGGGATGGAAATTTTGCCATGTTTTGTTTGGCAATTTTGGCTTCAGATTGAGAAGATTGGAGAAATTTGGACAATAAAAGCCCATTTTTGGTGAAGATGGTCCAAAAAAGGACCATTGGGGGTTGATCAACTTTTACCAAAAAAGTCCACTTTTTCGAGGTCCCCCCCCAAAAAAAAACAAATCATGCGTACTGCCTTGCATCAAGCAAAGAGTAGGCCTATATTTTACATTAGACCTATAATTATTATCACATTACAGTTTGTTGTTTGAAATCATTGCAGCCTATGTGTCAATAAATAATTGGCGTTCATCCACTTAAGGTGGCGCCCAGGGCACGAGCGCCAGTTACATCTATAAGGGCATTGTGGTTCGCCAAAAGCTGCGTGGTCAGGGGGAAGCAGCTAGGTAAAGGAAAATTCGGTCTGATTGCACCGTTAGCGTCCAAACGGCTCTTTTGCCCAAAATGTCATTGATTTGTGCCCAAATTTCTCCAAGCCCCCCCCCCCGTATTTTCACCTACGAGTGACTACGTCATTCGTGGACCCTTTCCTACGACCCAGTAGTAACTGATGGGTTTTTGGAGTGGGAGTTCTTTGGATATGGGCTCATTGGCAAGTAGGAAAATTTGCTCTGGCTCAGTATAGCGAATGTTGGAGAAAAATATTGACAGGCTCTTGACTTAGCCATTTGAAGCAGATGAGTCATGTTGAAAGTGAATTTGTTAGCCCACGGAAAAGGCAACCCCCCCCCCAGACAAAGAGTTGGTGCCGTTGAGTTGTCGCACTGCCAGAGGGGAAACAGAAACCTGGCCGAATGGCACCACGAGTAATGTAGACTTACAGAATGCCAGTCTCTCTAGCTCTGCGCAAATTATGATCCTTTCGGGCACAATATCCCGGGGGCACTTCCCATCTTGAAATTGCCTATTTTTTTTTTTTTAAGAGGTCTCTGGGTGGAAATTGGCAACATTTTCTAAAAAGTATAGGTTATTGGGGTTTTTAAAGATTTCAAAATGTCGAAAAAATGGGAGTCTTTGGATGATGATGGTAAATTTTCAATTAATAACAGGGCCATGGGGGTGACAATGATGCTGAGTGAAAACAACCATAATATGCCTAAAAACGTCAAACTAAATGGGAACACCCCCTCAACCTGTGTAAAACCCTTGGACATGTAGCGAAGATCCATCTAGGGAATATAGTGCTGGCCTCTCGGGCCTTAGAGATGGCCAAGGGCGTAGGCAGCAGTTTAGGGAGAAACAAAACGTGATCTCAGGGGGAAATCAGCCCGGTCAGGGGAAAATTCGTTCCCGATGATTTTCTTTGATTTTAATGATTTGCCCATTCCCAAAATTTCCTGTGTACCGGACCTAGACTTTCTTCCCAAGAAGCTTCATGATTTCACTTTTGAACACCGTTGAGTTGCCCTTACCCTCCAACCCCAGATACGACACTGGGGTTCGTTGGTATGTGGCATGCGAGTTCTTGGCTCTTGCAATAAATTTTTGCAGGAAGTCACTGGCTCAAAGCCTCCTGTTGAAGAGGGGGGCTAAAATACGAACAGGCTTTGACTTAAACATTTGAGGCCTACTAAGGCAAAACAAATAATAGAAAAGTTGGAGAAAAAATTGTAGTCTTTGAAAGTTTTGCATTATAGAAGACTGATTCAACCGGTTTAGTGACCGCTCCCATTCAAATCAGCTAGCGTTGACGACGCGTTCGCGGGCAACCGCTAGTGTTGATGAAATTTTGGTAGTGGGTAGAAAAAAAAAAAAAGGATCTGCGTCCAAAACATCAGAGGATTCCAAAAATCGGGGTGGCGTTTGGCTGTTTGGAGCTTTTGTAGGATGCTTAAAAGCAACTGGTTGAGAGTCATCAGCCTCCAGTCTTGCATTTCTAGGTGGATAGCGAAGTCTTAGCATTCAGGCCACTGACCTCTACGGCAAAGGAGTTTGCTTTGTCCTATTGGTCCTGTTGTTTATTGGATGACCCGAACTGACAAGCCATGGTCCCACTGAGTCTTGTCAAAGACTGCGATTTGGTCTGTCCCCGAAAGAAGAGCACGCGTGAGCGCATCAGCGCGAGAGAGGTTTCGCGCGATTTATACTCCCACACAGCATGTTAAAGTGGAGTAGTAAATCAGTTTCCCAGGCTGTGACCACGACTAGGTCCCACTCAGCTGGTAACCTCAGTTGATTGTAAATTGATCTTGACTCCAAGGTTTGGTTAGTAGATGACAGTTATGTTAAACTTCAAATTAACACTCTCCGATTTCAAGTGGAGTTCTCCTTGATTGGACATTGACTACTTGTGTAGTCCTACTTAGACAAAGAGCATACAATTTGTAAATTGACCATACTTTGTTTCAACTTTGCAGGTTTGTGCTTTCATGTTTTTAATTTTTCAAGTCATTTTCATATTCTTATGACTTCTTAGTGGGAAGCCTGGGGAGTATTAGCTACCACCCTTTTGTCAAACACTCTTCCTCAACAAACCTCTGAAATCAACTTTCTGAAACCTCCACTATAATGTCACTTTTTGGAGTACAAATATTATTCAAGACAAACAAAGTGAGGTCTATATTACCACAAGACAAAGATCTGAAACTCCTTGGAGAACTTATGAATGATAACATTTATGGCAACAGAAGGTCTACAATTCTAAATCAACAAGAACTCATACTGGTATCAATAACACATACATTTAATAATAGCATAAATATAAACCAGAACAAAAATCCTTGAAAGAAAACAAATACAAACAACAAATAGTAAACAACTAATGGAGGCTTGCAACTTTGTACCATGCGCTCCCAGCAGAGAGGATTGAAACCTGGAGTGCCAAAGTAAGGAAACGTTTTTCAGAATGCCACTCCTTGAAATATATGTTTCCAAACACCACCAAACCACACTCTCCCAAAACAAAATGAATATAGGGTTCGCTTGTAGCTGTTATAAGGCCAATCTGTGGATGGGGTGTTGTTAAGGGGGGATGGGAGATAAGGTGTTGGGAAGATAATGGTGTTGGAAGGGGAGGGAAGATGAGTGTTGGGATGTTGGAAATAAAGGATGTTGGAAGAGAAAATGGGATTTTGAAGGGGAAGATTGGACATTGGGAGGGGGAAGATGGGATGTTGGGAGGGGGAAGATGGGATGTTGGGAGGGGGAAGATGGGATGTTGGGAGGGGGAAGATGGGATGTTGGGAAGGGGAAATGGGACGTTGGAATGGGGAAAATGGGACGTTGGAATGGGGAAGATATAGTCCAGAGGATTATCAAAGAATCGTGCACTTTTGTGATAGAATTTAACAGCTTGGCATCAGCACTTAATATGGACCATAACTCACCATTTCAAATGGCACCACCAGCCTGGATTCAACCTGTGGCGACCATTGCGGTCATTTTTCAAAATGGCCGCCATTCTTATTTCAAAGTCTCATATCTCCGTTAATAACACCGATACGAATTTGATTTTTGTGTCTATACCTATGTTTTTCAAGGTCAGGACTCCAAATTGACATTATATTTTTAAATATCTTGTGTCCGCCATTTTGTTTCAAATATGGGCCGCTAAACTTGCTCCAAAATTGACATATCTCTTTATAACTTTATTTTGAAATAATAATAATTAAAAATCCAAAAACTTCAAATTTTCCAAAATTAAAAAACTAAATATAATATTACGTTTGGATATTTGGTGTCATCCAATTTTTGGTTTCGAATATGGCCGCCAATTTACACTATTAATATCTTTGTTCAAAATATTGATCTGTACTTGCTTTTGTGTCTGTACCTATGTTATTAATCCGATCATTCCATGTTGTTAAGTAACGTATGTACTTTCCCCGTTTTCACTATAACTTTTTAGCATTAGTCTCGTGGGTTGCATTTATAGTGTAGTATGTAGTGTACATAAATAATCTGGCATATAAACAAGGCATTAAAATAACAAAGATCTTTCACATAAAATGAGTACCAAATTGTAGGCCTACTGTCGAAGGAGAACTCCACATCTTGGGCATTCCATATCAAACTCGATTCCCCTCTTGGTTTAATATTCTAGCTCTATGAGCTGGACAGAGTATAACACACATGCTTGATGTGCACACACTGTGCAAGTTGTGGGGGGACGTGAGCACATTGGATATTTCCACAAGCACACTTGATGTTCACAGGGTGTGATTGTAAGGTATAGAGATAAGAAGTGTACATGAATACAAGATAATGTATATTGCCTAACCTACAAAAGTAAAATCTCCTACCCCTCGGTTTTAGAATTCCGTACTATTCAGGAAATAGATTCAACTTTATATTTAATTTTGTACGATTGAAGTAAGTGGGGTTTAGGGAACGTGTAAATAAAATATTTTAACTATGGCGGTCCATTAGTTATTTTAAATGTAACCTTTAGATATATTTTACATTCAATTCTCTTTTAGACCGAATTCGTATTATATTACTTAGGCCTACCAGTTTTGCCTAAACCTGCAAAGTAAAATCTTCCTACCTCGGTTTTGAAAAGAAGTACTATTCAGGAAATAAGATTACTTTATATGAATTTTTTACGATTGAAGTATGTTTAGTAAACTGTGTAAATAAAATATTTTAACTATGGGGCGGGTCCATTAGTTATTTAATGTCCTTAAATATATTTTACCATTCAGCTTCCTCTGTTTAGAATAATTCTATTTTTATCTTAAGCTTAGGCCTACCAGTTTGCATTTAAACCTGCGAAGTTAAAATCTCCTACCTCACAGTTTTTTGAAAAGAAGTACTCTTCAGGACTGAATATTTACTTTATATTTAATTTTGTACGATTGAAGTAATGTGTTTTAAACTGTGTAAATAAAGTATTTTAACTATGGCGGGGCCATTGTTCTGTAAATTGTAACTTTAAATATATTTTAGACCGTTCAGATGATCTGTTAGACATAATTCTAAGTTTATATTAAGCTCAGGCATACCAGTTTGCCTAAACCTACAGAAGTAAAATCTCGTACAAAATCGGTTTTGAAAGACGTACTATTCAAGAAATAGATTACTTTATATTTATTTGTAACTATGAATTATGTGTGTTTTAAACTGTGTAAATAACTAATTTTTACTATGGCGGGGCCATTTGTTCTTTTTAAATGTAACTTTAAATATATTTTAACCATTCAATTCTCTGTAGACATAAGTCTATTTTTTTATATAAGCTTAGGCCTACAAGTTTGCCTAAAACTGCAAGAAGTAAAATCTCCTAACCGCCTCGGTTTTGAAAAGAGTACTATTCAGGACTGAATATATTCCTTTATTTTAATTTTGTACGTTGAAGTAATGTGTTTTAAACGGGTAAATAAAATAATTTTAACTATGGCGGGGCCATTTGTTTATTCTAATTACATTTAAATATAATTTTATATACCATTATTATACACATTGCCAAGATAGATGTGCATGGCGAAATCTTGTAATCGCCTACTCCGCAGCCGAAGGAATCTATTGATGAGGATGATGAGGATGATGATATACTATTCAGATTTTCTGTTTAGACCATAATTCTATGTTTTAATATTAAGCTTAGGCCTACCATTTGGCCTAAACCAGAGGTAAAATCTCCTACCGCGGTTTTTTAAAACGAATTCGTATTCAGGAAATAGATTATTTATATTTAATTTGTAAAGTGAGGATGTATGTTGTTTTGAAACTATGTAAATAAATTATTTTAACCATGGCTGGTCCTAATAGTTATTTTTAATGTAACTTTAAATATTTACCATTCTGCCAAATTGCATCCTTGATTTATATGTTACATGAATTTTTTGAGAGAGTAACGTTTTAATCAGGCATATTGATGTATACATCATTGTGATTTTTGTATATTTGACATTTCAAGTATTTATTAGCTATTCATATAAAATATCTTAAAATTTTACGCGTTTAAGATATATTTGATGTGTTATTACCGGTATTATTAATGGTGCTAGGTGTATCATATTCTTTGCTTTACGGGAAATGTTAAAACAGTTGGTTTCGAAAGCTGGTTCTAGTTTTTTAGGTTCTCGTATCCCTAGCTAAGTTTGATATAATGGAACTTTAAATTGACTTATGTAATTGTGTTGTAATGTTAAATTGGTTGTTTTGAAACAAAACCTTACTCACAATAGTCGTGTCATTAGTAAATTAATAAAAATAGCAACCTACAGAAGGCGCAACTTTCAAAAGAGTTCACGCCCACCCACCTTGTGGCGGACCCATCACCATACTTCTCTGTACTTCTTATGATCCACTGCTGCATTAATTTATTCGTATACGTTTATTTTTAGCCTAGGTGGAAATAAGTGACGCCACCACGGACCAAGATTTATTGAAACTATAGCACTTTCAGGGATCATTCTTTCTCTTCACTTAAACGCCTGGTTTCCCGCTGATCGGGCAGGGTGCTGATCCACAGAGTCGGCTGCCTTGTCTTCCTTCTCCATAGATGTCTGTCTCCTGCATCCGCTTCTTTCACCTGGAAGTGGATCCATGCTCATTTGCGTTTTTTATCATTGTCAGTTCATTCGCTTCCTGTGTCTTCCTCTAGGTCTCTTTCCCATAAATCTTAGTGTTAATCACTTTCTTAGCGGTGCCTTCAACAGCGCATCCTCATGACATGACCGTACCATCTCATGTCGGATATCTCTCCCCTTCTCGTTGATATCATTCACTACTAAAACTCCTTCATGATATCCTTCACTCCTCTTATGTCCTTATTGTGTCTCCTTTTATCCTCCTTAACATCCTCATCTCTGTGCATTCAGGAATTCTTTCCTCTTTCCTTCCCACACTGTCCCGATGGATCTGGCACCGTGGACAGCCACACTGACGGAGATGGTGTGATAACCCTTGACTGCAGTTCCTGGCATCTTTTTGTCACCAATAACACTTGCAAGTTCTCTCCACGTACCCAGCTGCAGTTACTCTGCTCTTCTGCTGCTAATGAGCATGATCTCTTCAATAAGATTTTACTCCCAGTTACTTGAATTTGTTCACCTGTTTCATTCTACACCATTTCTATCCTTGATTGTGCCTTTCTTTCTCCCTTGTGCTCGACCATCACTGTCTGTCGGGATGTAGTCACCTTCATCCTTTGCCTTCCATCCCCTCTTGCCACTACTCCATTATCGATCACTCCTTCTCACGTCTGCAACAGTGCCAAGTCATCGGGGCCCCAAATAAATAAAATAACAATTCCCATGGAAGACGTCTGAAATCTTCATGATAACACATAAGTAGTAACTGTAAACAGGGAAAGGGCGTAATCCTACCTTGGTGCAGACCAACCTGGATGTTGAATTCATCGGTCTTCCCATATTTGGTCCTTACCACAGTTCTTGCTCCATGGTATGTAGCTCTAACAGCCTCCACCAGGTCCTCTGGAACCATCTTTGCCTCAGGCACCAATACACCAGCTCTCTTGGGATGCGGTCATATGCTTTTTCAAGGTCCACAAAGGTTGAAAAAAAGAGATCTTTGTTGACTTCAAGGGCTTCTCCTGCAACTGCTTGATGATAAAACTGCATCGGCTGTTCCGTCCCTGGGATAAAGCCCAAATTGCCATATATCAAGTCAATAAGCTTGCGTGCCTATGTCTCTAAATCTTCTCCGAGAACCTTCATTGAATGTTCCAACTAGCCGTGATCCTCTAAACATTGCCACAATCAGGGGCCTGGATCACTTTGTTTTATAGATGGTGGACCGAATTTCACTAAGGTTCCCACTCATTGGCAATTGTCTCTGCAGCCAGACTTTCAGCCGCCGGAATGCGCATTTTCTTCTCCTTCCTTCCAAGGCCTTTAGAAGATCAGACTGGTACAAATGATGCTCCAACCGCTTTGCCAGTCTTCATGCTTTTCCAAAGCTTCGCTCCACTTTTCCAAGGTATTTCTTGCCAAGGTCCTTCCACTGGGGAACCAAGCTCAAGGTTTCACTCTCATTCTCACACATGTAGAAGATGGTTGAATATACTCCCGCCATCTACCTGCTTATCTCCCTTCTCATCTGTCAGTAGCTCTCCTTCTGGTTTTGATGACTGCTACCTCACCCCAAATGTCCTGTCTGCCTGGGCTCTTTGCCTGCCACCTTATAGATCATCTTTTCTCCTTCTTCCGTCTCAATGTTGTCATACCAGTCCGACCATGCTAAGCTGTTGTGGGCCACCGCGTTCTTTGTCTCCTTTTCGCGCTCCTTGTAAGCTTTTCTCTGGTCTTCACTCCCTCCTTTTTGCCAAGCTTTGAAAGTTCTCCTTCTTCTTCTTGCTCATTAGCCTGACTTACTAACTCCACCACCATTGTTTCTTTTCCCTGGTGTTTTCTTCCCTTTGTGCAAAAAGACTTGCTGTTGCTGATTCTGGGACTGTGCTGTCGTCAGGCTCTCAAGTTTTTCTATCTACCGTTACAGTTTTACTGTTATATAGGTCTTTCACCTTGTCTCTATATTCTCTTTGACTTCTCGTCCCTTCAGCCTTCCATATGCTTGACCTCCTTTTTGTGCTCGGCGTTCCTCCTCTTCTCCCTCTTGATTTTTAGGACTGCACATACCAGTCTATGATGAGCCACTACTGCTTCACCTGGGATTACATTGCAGTTCCTTACATCTTGAGATGTTCTCCGTCCCACACATAGTCAATCTGTGGGTCGCATGGTTCACTTATAGGTGATCAGGTTGTTCATTGGTGGTTCTTTTTAAATTAATTTCACTAATCACAGACTCTTTGTAAGGCAATATGAGATGAGTTTTTTGACAAAAAGGCATAAAACACACTACAGGTTGATAATGGGTGTTCCGTTTAAGGCAATGGGCAATGTTTATAATTAATGTCGGCAATGTTGTCTAGAGGAAAGGGCGGATGGGAGGGGAGAAGATACAAGATATTTTGTTATTAATTTTGGTTGATATTTGGATTATGTTGGTCTTGAAAACATTAGGTTGACACAAAAAGCAGGCTCTAATATCATTTTTTTTTTAACCAAAAAATCTAAGAAAAAGTGCCGATTTTGCTGCAAATTGGCGGCCATATTGGAAAACAAAATGGTTGATGACACTAGATATCAAAATATTTTAATTTGGATTCTTTGACCTTGAAAAAACATGCGGTATAGACACAAAAATAAAGGTCCTATCGGTGTTATTAAAAGAGATATAAGACTTTTGAAAATAAGAATGGGGGCCATTTTGAAAAATGACCACAGTCGCCACAGGTCGAATTCCAGCTGGGTCCCGTTTTGAAATATCGTGAGTAATGGTCCATATTAACTGTGCGCCAAAGGTTATACTTCTATCACAAAGTGCACGACGACTTTTGCTCCAGAAAGGTGTTAAACCCCTCTGGACTATAGGGATTGGGAGGGGAAGATAGGATGTTGGAAGGGGAAGATAGGGATTTTGCGTGTGAAGGGGTATAGGGGATTGAAATGAAAGGGGAAAAACTGGTGGAGGGTGGGAAGGGAAGGATGGGAGAGGTTGAGTGAGAGAGAAGGGAAGATTAGGGTGGGAAGGGAAAGATAGGGTGGGGAGGGGAAGATAGGGGTTGGGAAGGGGGAGATTGGGGATTGGGAAGGGAATTAAAGAGGGGATGGAAGTGGAAAGTAGGGGGGATTTGGAATGGGGAGAGGGGTGGGGATGAAGTAGATGAGGGGTGTTGGGAAAGATGGAGGTGTTGGAGGGGAAAGATGGGTGTTGGGAAGGGGAAAATGGGTGTTGGAAGGGGAGAGAGTGGGATTGGGAAGAGGCTAGAGGGGGGATTGGAGGATTGGGGTCAGAGAAGGGCGTAGAGGGGGCTGGAGAAAGGGAGAGTTGGGGATAAGAGATGGGGTGGTTGGGAAGATGGAGTGTTAGGAAGGAGGAAGTTGGGGGTGTGGGGAAAGGGGGAAAGATGGGTGTTGGGAAGGGGAAAGGTGAGTGTTGGGAGGGGGGCGTGGTAGAGGGGGATTTTGGGGAGGGGAAGGTGGGGATGAGAGGTGGGGGGTTGTTGGGAAGGAGGACGATGGGGGATTGGGCAGGTGGAAAGGGGCGAAATGGGTGTGGGGAAAGAAAGGGGGAAGAGGCGTGTGGGAAGGGGGAAGTGGTTGTTGGGAAGGGAAGATGAAGAGTGTGTTGGGAAGGAAGATGGGTGTTGGGATTTGGGAAGGGGGAGGAAGAAGGGTGAAAGGGAAGGGTGTTGGGAAAGGGGGGGGGGAAGAAGGTGTTGGGAAAAGGAGAAGGAGGGGGGTGTGGGGGAAGGGGTCGATGGGTGTGGGAAGGGGGGAGTTGGGAAGGGGGCAGAAAGAAGGGTGTGGGGAAAGGCGGAAGGGGGGCGGGTTGGGAAGGGAAAGAGGGGTGTTGGAAACGGTTAAGAAGGGTGTTGGGAAGGGGAAGATGGTTGTGGAAGGGGAAGTGGTGTGTTGGCAAGGGGGAGAAAGAATGGAGTTGGGAAGATGGGCCGTCGGGGAGAGAGTTGTGAAGATGGGTGTTGAGAAGAATGGGTTGTTGGGAAGGAGGAAGTGGGGTTTTGGGACGGGGAAGATGGGTTGTTAGGAAGGGAGATGAGAGGGGGATGTTGGTGGAAGGCGGGATTTCCGTGAACAAATTCACCGTATTTGGCGAACACGGTCAAAAAGATTTAATGCCCTATATGATTAGGCAGCTGGATGTTCCAATATATTTTGTTTCACTTTCGGTGAAGTTGGTTCGATCCTACTATGTAAACGAGGGTATGCATGTATCGTTGATGCTCTCGTTTGTTGTTTAATTTAAAGGTGCTGGCAGATTCGTCTTTGGGACCCCTGATTTACACGGAAGTAGGATTAATTTTGTTATCACCGTATTTTTCTCATTGTAGTTTCAAAACCATTTCTTCTCAAGATATGATAAAAAAAACTAGCCGTTTTAATGGTTTAACCATCAATATTAGCACTGTAGTGAATAGGGCTTGCACTATGCATTATCGCGTCTACCATAAAAAACTGCCAAAAGTTGGTTTTTCAAAACCCAGTTTCTTTTCAGAGATACAGTAAAAAAACTACGTTTGATGGTGAACCCTCAATATTAGCACGTAGTGGAATAGGGCTTGCACTATGCATTATCGCGTTGTCTACAATAAAAACTGCAAAGTTGTTTCACAAACATTTCGTTTCAAAGATAGAGATAAAAAACTACCGTTTTAATGGGTAACCATCACTATTAGCACTGTATGAATAGGGCATTGCACTAGCATTATCGCCGTCTACCATAAAAACTGGCAAGTTAAGTTAAAGTTGTTTCAAAACCAGTTCTTTCTCAAGATACAGATAAAAAACTACCGTTTTAATGGTTAAACCATCAATTATTAGCACAGTAGGACAGGGCGTTCACTATGCATTATCGCGGTTTACCATAAAAAACGCAGTTGGTTTCCCACGGTACGTGATGGCCAGCCGTGTGTGCAAAGTGTCAGGCATCCCATATCAAGTAAAGACACAATAGACAAAAATCGGAACAACGCCACCTTAAGTAGTAAAGTAAACCTTGGTGTAGTATAACAGTACCATCCCCGGGGGGTAACCTGTACACGAGCCTGGGTAACCACCCGAGTTACAAGGGTCCCGGCGGTGACCCTATATGAGACCAGAACGGAATGAAATGGTACTCTATCTGAGACCAGATCTGTTTAAATGGATACCCTATCTGAGACCAGACCTATTCAAATTGACACGCTATCCTATACCCGGGGCCAGTCAATATTACCATTGTAATTTTAACTTTAGCTATTTTATGGACTGTTTGTTTTGTTTTGGACATGATATTGACACAAAAATTATCATTGAACAGATTCCTGCTAATTTTATACTCTATCTGTGACAGAAAAGTAAAATTTGATACCCAATGTGAGACTGATAGAGACATAGGTTGAATTTGATGCCCTATTTGCAAATCTTGAGACCTGCCCAGGTCTCACGTTTTTTGTAACTCGGGTGATTGCCCGACCAAAATACGCAGTTACCCCCCATATTTTGATATCAGAAAAAAGTTCATATTTTTATCATTACCCCGGTGAAATTGTAGGCCCAGGAAATGGTTCTTTTTGATTTTAACAAAAATGCCTCCAAATGTGACTACATTTATTATTATCATATCCCAATGGTGTGGCTGATTTAACTCATTTGTAATCAGATGTGCCTGATGTTTTTGGTGGTATGCTTTTATGTGAGGGAAAAACATGAAAAATCAGACCATGATTGGGTCACCAACCTTTTTAAATGGGACTTATATGTAGAGCTCTAGTTCCTGTTGCAAAAGGAATGCAGGAAGGAAATTGGTTTGAATAATGGAAGTACTTGATCTTATCAGACGAAAGGGGGAAACCCACCAGTGACCAGCATCAAACTTAACACATACTTAGATCTTGCGCATTAATAAGGGGGTTGAACATTAAGGGATATTAAATTAGAGGTTGCAATAGGTGGTTTACAGTAAACGTGTGCATCTTTTATAAATTTTTGTTCTAAAAAAAATAGGAATAGCACTAATATGAACCCCACACGCACAGAAACACACACATTTTTTGTATGACCTATACTTCTGAGGACTTCAAAGGAACCGCATCCTTGATCATACTTCTGAGGGCCTTTATTCTACTTCCGAGGACATTCAAAAGAATTTTTAGTGTTAGGTTTTCAGAACTTCGGAAGTGTATAAGTACATGTATACACACACATTCACTCACTCACTCAATCACACTCACCCTCACCCACACACACTCATTCACACTCACTCACACTCACTCAAACACTCACTCATATACAAACACACAAACTAAACACACACACACACACCTATCCACTTTCACGAACAACTGAGGAAATGTACATAGGAATAGGACGCAATATTTTTTTTAGGACGCACACACCTGAAAGTTAACTACCCAACCGCGGACTTCCACACAGAGATGTAACTTCTTGCAGAGGACCGTGGAGCTGACTGTAGACTGCCAACTGCAACTTTCCCCTCCCCATGGGGTTTTTTTTTTTTTGCTCTATGACAACTGTCAGTGAAAAGTCTCCATAACTCACACACATACACATTCTTCTATGAGACAGGATTCAATGTTCCAAATCATAATGTTTTTCTGTGCCCCACAGGAAATCCATTAATTTTAAACTTTTTTTATTTGTTGAATTTTTGGAATTATGTTAAGAAGGTTGGAAAATTCACACATCATAGCTACAGTGTTGTGCATTAAAGCCATTAAAACCCAACACTGTTTCTTGTTCTCCTGATTGAACGGGAAGCTAATATGGAATGAAGCGAAAGAGATTGGACATCTTGGTTGGGATTGAACCCGGTTCCCCCGGCGCACCAGTCCCATGAGCAGGGAGGGAGTCAATCATATTGTCGCTGTGGCCCCGGCCAGCCAATTCGGTGCCCATAGTGGTGTGGTTTTATTAACACAAATCCTAATGTCTGAATCTATTTAATAGCTAGTAGGAAAAATACGGCACATTGAAACGTGCAAAATCCCCCTTTTACTTTGAAGAAGCGTAGATGTCCCTTATATTATGCAGATGATAAACACTTTTAAGCACTCTTTGTCGACCCACTTATACTTTCAGCACGATTTTAAACAAAATATGAGCCATATTGGTAAATGGTTTCATGAAAACCACTCTTACTCTCATATTAAAAAAAAAAAATTATGATTTTTTGTTAAAATCAGATTCTGACAAATTTATGATATTTTCTCTTTCCATGCAATAATGTTATTGATAAGGTAGATTTTTCATTTTTTGAGTAATTTAGGTGTGTATTTGACCACAATTAAAAAAGCATATACACTTTTTTTGAAGAGCACCCCAATTTTCCAAAACTTTTGAGATTTTATATCACACGGTTGGCAATTGGTAACTGGCTATTAACCTCTACCTGTGAATGGTTAATCTCGCAAATTTCTGTGTGCAAACGACGGAATTTTGTATTAAGAATTAAATAATCAAAGGAGAGAGATCTCCTATTAGATCATTCACGGCGGTTTGAACGTCCTTCCAATATGAAATAGTCGGCAAATAGTGCCATGCTACTTGTCTACTCTCATCCATTAGTTGTTTATGGATCAGGCAATCAAGTTAGAGTCATTTTCTTGATTGCACATTTCATCATGGACGGAACATAAACTTAGCAGTTCCAGATGTGCTTTAGTACAATCTGGGATCCCATTCCCTAACTCAAAATCGCGTATTTGTATGATAAATACACATTTTTTAGTATTCCTCGTTTCCCGCAGGTGTAGTTTTCCTAGCATTACCAACATAAGCTTCAAATATCACATTTAAAAATTGGGGATGTGCCCCGCTCTTCAAAATGTGCTTGGATTCTTTAGGTAAGATTATCGGGCTACGCCTTCTGTGCCCAGATCTTGTTGAATTCTCATTAAATGTTTTGGTATTGGTGAAAGAACATGTGGGTGCAAATTTTAATTTTTTTCCAAAAAGGCTTTTAGAGATATTTCCCGTAATTCGATTTTCAAATTCCCATAACTTGTACGGCTGGATTTGGCAGATAGAAATGGACCAAAATGGTCAATTTTGTGAAAACTACACATTTATTTCCAATTATTTTCTCAGTAATTGATGAGGTTTATAAGATTGGTGTTTTGTGTTTTAAATAAATGTTTAAGAAATATCAAAAATCCATGCAATTTTTTAATTTTCTGGTGTCATCAAAAACGAAAAGGTGTCTCAACAACACTTTTTTTGTTGACGTATTTTCTAGAAATACTGAAGTGCAAGAACTCCATTTTCATAATTTTTCCTAGAATAAACTACAACTCCCTTGTGAGGATAGTGTCATATGAAAGAAATCACATTTAGAAATTCTCACGTTAGATTTGTAGATTGAGTGTTTCTATTTGAAATAATAGGTGTTTTTAATTTTCCCTCAATTATTTTTCCCTAAAATGTTTTTTTCTAAAGAATTAAACACTTGATTAAAAAAGCCAATGTGAGATTTTAGGTATTTTGTTTATACACACAGCTCTAAAGTTTTGTACAGGAGAGTTCAATCCTTACCGTAGTCAAGTTTGGACTAATTATTGATTTAGGGGTTTTGATTTTATGGTCATTTTTCTGTAAGAGCATTTTACCCGATGATCCTACCTAAGGTTTCCAAATGCATTGGCATTATTCGTAGAGTTAAGTATTACCTGCCCCAAAAAACTTTCAATATGCTTGCCAATGCACTTGTAATTCCACATTTTGATTATTGTAGTGCTGTATGGTCAAACTGTAATGCTAATTTATCTAATTCTCTCCAAATTCTTCATTTTAGACTTTTGCTAGAATTTTACTTAGTGCTGATATCAGAACCCCTGTTGCTGACCTAATGCATTCCTTAAATTGGTATAAACTTGATAAAAGGTGGGAAAAACATCTTCTTATTCTTGTGTTTAAATGTCTCAATGGCTCTGCCCCAACTTATTTGAGTTCCAAGTTTTCTTTTGTTGAGAACGTTTCTGTCGACATGCTGCTAAAATCTCCAGCTCCCCATTCAACATCTTACAGACATGGAACACTGCCTGGCGAGATACTCCAAGACCAGACCAACTCACTATTACACCTGTGACAGAACTCCCACCTGGTAGTAATCTTCCACACAAGGAATGGGTTACCTTGAACCGGATTCGCACAGGAGTCGGTCGTTTCAACAGCAATGCACCGATGGGGGCTGCGTACATCTCCAGCCTGCCAATGTGGTTCTCCATTACAGACTGCGGATCACATTCTCAACGAGTGCCCTACCTTTTGTCCACCGGTGGACATATACTTTTCAAACCCCAACCAATCAACAGTGAGCTGGCTCCACCGTTAACAACATATTTAGCTGCTGCCTCATACGCAAGAAGCCAGGGGATAAAAATAATTTATCATTGCCATTTTGATTTATATCAAAAATGATTTTCATATATGCTTGCCTCCTAAGTGAAAGAATTAAAATCTTTAATCTTGTCACTCTTAAAATTATTTCCAAATACCCATTTTTTAAAGGGGGATGGCCCGATTTAAGGATATGAAGTTTTCATCTTGATAGATTGGCCTTCACTCCAAAACCCCATCTGTAAAGTTTCGCATCGATATTTCAATCCGTTTTGATGCGAGAGCTGAAAACGTGATTTTGTAAGCCCCATAGAGTACTGTGTAAAATTAATATTGGTCGACCAAAATGGGTCACATTTTTGCTCATAACTTCCGAACCAAGCATCCTTTGGCTGTAAGATTTCACAGGGTAAATGAGAAAAATATTAGCTTTCTTCTGATACCAAAATGTTGACCACTTCCGGTAAATCTGGGGCTTCTGGGGACGAGGCTATTAGCGATCGGGCCATGGACCTTTAAAATTAATGTTTTCACATGGGTTTCACACAGAAAAGGTGATAAAAAACATTAAAGATCTGTCTCATGTGGGAGTGTTTTCATATTTATTACTCTTACTTTTCTTAAAATAGGAAATGAAAAATACACTCAAAACCAGTCTATTGCCACACTCTAATATCCTGTTTATGTAGGAAGGAAGCTGCAGAACGTGTAAGACATAACCTATATAGGAGTTTATTTAATGTTTTGTTTGGTTTCATATCCTTGACACTACTCTGTATCACATGCTTTATCTGTTTAATAAAAGGATGATTCTGAACTTTGTCCGGAAGTGTTCTCAGAGATGCCTCTACCTGATTTTTTGTACATTAAAGAGACACTGGCACATTTGAAAAATAGTGCACCCTCAAGATTTTTCAAAATCGATATTTTTGCATGGTTGTAAGGCTTTTATATACAAAAGCCCTCACCCGAAATGATTAAGACCAATCAGCTTCCTTCATTTTATAATTTAAAACAAATCGCCGGCGACGTTGAAATTCAGGCAAGACCACGCCCACCGTATGCATGTTTCCCATGCTATACACTGTTTGATCGGTCTATAACCTTTGTGGTTTTAATATCAGTGAGTACGAGTCAAAAATATTCATTTAATATACACCTTTGTTGATTAAAGTTATGGAAACTTAAAAGTTGGCCTACAAATTACCTGGATGTCTGTATCCTCATATCAATGTCCCTATCTGTTTTGGGGCATGTTATTTTTATGTGTAAAATATATCTCTGTTCTTCCAATGGCCTAGACTATCATTTGAGAGCAAATTGAAGAAATTTCATATTTTGTGAAAATGTGCCAGTGCCGCTTTAATTGGGCATGTCATGCCATTGTAATTGTATGTTTAGAATTTTATTTTTTCAAACTTATTCAGTTACAATGGAAATAAAAAAAAAGGACATGCGTAGCTAAGTGAAAGAGTCTGTAGCTGATGCATTATGGGTTTAAAACACCTTTGTGCAGCCATGCGAGTTTGCGGACTGCGTGCTGTGACAGCATACAAGCAGTATTGCTATGGGAGCGGTGGGTGGTTTGAAATCGGTCTCTACTGCAGGCATCTTTTTTTGGGTAACCCCCAAGGAAAATATCGGACACAAAACTTTTACAGATGGGTTTGGGTGAATGCCATTCTATCAAGATGAAAACTTTATCTGAAATCAAGTCATCTCTCCTTAAAGGCTTTTTTTTTTTTGCTAGACAAGTTTTTTGAAAGCAAAACTATAATACGGCCTAGGAGAGGGAGTCCAGATGGACGTCTATCCAGATGGACGGATGTCCGCCTGTGCGACGGCTGTCCGCCTGTTTCGACAGAAATGTCCGCCTGTGTGGCCGGATGTCCGCCTGTGCGGACAGGTATGTCAGCTTGTGGGACGTATTAATCGCATGGAGATTATCGCTTTCCTACCAACCCAGGCTTGATAGCTCAGTTGGTTAGAGTGCGTTTCGTATTAATACAGACGTTGCGGTCGAATCCGGCCAAGCGACACAGTTTTTTTAACACCTGTGTGCACTGGTATGACTAAATATCATCTTTGTCTACGTGGAGAACTAAGTACATTTTAGTAAAATTGCAAAAAACAAAATTCCAAACCTAAAAATTGCTGCTTGGTTAATCAACTTTGCTAAACTCGAGTTCTGGACATAATTATAGGCGTGCTGAGCTTCAAAAGCCCAGGAGGACATCAGCACCACCACGTCACGGATTAGCAGTTAGCTTTTGAACAATGTGGCTTGGGTGAGACCTTGCCAAAGTTACAGAACTTGCCCACTCTAGTCTTTACTTCAACATGCCCTAAAGAGATGTGACTTGTTTTTTTTAGTGGTGAGAAATTCCTCACGGATGGGCCAAAATGGCCTATTGAGGAATTTTCTACCTGTTACATTTAATGTTCTTAGTATGTGGAAAGAAAAGAAAAAAAAGGGTTCAAATATGTAGATAACCCTGGTTTAAAACTAGGTCTAAAAAACCTTTCAGAATACCAGTCCTAAAGTGTGTTCAGAACATTTGTTGTTTGATTTGATTTGAATTCAGTTTATCTCAAATACAATACCCCAAAAGAAACAATAATATGCCAAGCCTTATTAAGAATAAAAATTGGAGATTACAAGGATACCCTTTAAGCCCAAAGGCTTATTATTTCAAAGGGGGGTCCTTGCTACCCAAGTTATATTATTAAAAAAACCAATACACAAAACATTCAAAAACAATTCTTACATATATCACTAAGTGAAAGATATACAGAATAAACACTAATAATTAATATTTTAGAAGATTGTAAGAATCAAACAATAATAAGCCCAGAGTGGCCGGTATTTCCCGCCCCGGGAAATACCAGGCGGTAAATACCGGATTTACCGGTAAATCGACCCACGCAGATTTTGGCCCAAAAATAGGAAAAAGGAAATTACTGGGAAGGAATACTCAAAAAGTGCATTTTTAAAACTTAATTTTGCTTTAAAATAGCATGAAAATTAACTAACAACACAGATAAGGACTTTCATGCAATAAATGACCAGGGGAGGGGTTGATGTGTTTATTTTCCTTAATTTAGCTATTGGGCTCAAGTCTTTTGATCTGTAGATTTTGCACATTTCAATTCTTCATTTTTCTCACAATAATTGAATACATCAAAATGACTACATAATTATAGGTGGCTAAATAGACACGTAGACAATATTCACTAAATTGGCCCAGGTAAGAGATAAACTTTACAAGCAGAAAGTGTAGTGCACATGTATGCTAAATGACAAGTACTTGTAAGATGCACAAGTTAGAACTGGCTGGATGAAGAACATTCTTCATAGGCAGTTTTCACAGGCAGTTTTATTCTAATTCTATCATTCATTTCTTAATTTTATCCTAGGTGCAAAACACCTATTTTTTTTTTTTTTTTTTTTATCCCTCATATGTTGATGAGATCAAAGGTCACGTGCCAGGGTCAAAGGTCATGGGGCGGCCCACAGCTTATATTCTTTGAATATAGCGAGCGCGAAAGCCGAGAACCGCGAAATTCTAGTTTCACTAACTTTGCTATTGGACTCAAGTCTTTTGATCTGTAGATTCTTGCACATTTCAATTCTTCATTTCTCTCAACAATAATTTAATACATCAAAATGACTACATAATTATAGGTGGCTAAATAGACACAGATAGACAATATTCACTAAATTGGCCCAGGTAAGAGATAAACTTTACAAGCAGAAAGTGTAGTGCACATGTATGCTAAATGACAAGTACTTGTAAGATGCACAAGTTAGAACTGGCTGGATGAAGAACATTCTTCATAGGCAGTTTTCACAGGCAGTTTTATTCTAATTCTATCATTCATTTCTTAATTTTATCCTAGGTGCAAAACACCTATTATTGTCAAGGCCTTCATTTATTAAAGTAAGAGGAACTCTGTTAATAACTCTCCTGTGTTCATTTAGGTGCAAAACAAGGGGCAATTATTTACATGTCATATCAAAAACATAGCCCTTTCAGGTAATAATATAAGGAGCTCAATTTTTTGAGCTCCTGAAAAACTGGTTGAGGAAAGCTGTAGGAGTTCTGGAGCAATTGAGCTCCTCATAAATGAAGGTCTGATTGTCAAAATAATGTTAAGACCCATACCCAGGGTAGCCTCGTTTATCTAATTAATACTCTGTTGTTGCTTTATAATCAATTCGTGGAGTGGAGTTGAATTTGAAATAAACCCTTCAAACATACCCAGAATATTACCACAACATTTATAACTGTAAATGTAGTTATTTGAGGTTAACCACCATGAGGTCTTCGAATTGTACTTACATCTATAGTATTTCCTGGGTATCGACCAGGTATTTCCCGGTATTTCCCAGTATTTCCCGGTATTTCCCAGTATTTCCCGGTATTTCGCACTATTTCCCACCCTAGGCGGGAAATACTAGTATTTCCTGGGAAATTGCCAACCCTGTAATGGCCCCATAATGCAGTGGACACACAGCAACCCAATATGCTTGGTCCTATGACGTATGATATGGGGGATATGGCATAGAGTTTCAAGCTCGTAACTTTCAATCATTCTGTGCGTGGGACGCAGTGAATTTCATCAGGATCTGACTTTACGTGTGTTACGCCAAGACCTCAAAGAAGCCGAAAGGTGTATACTCTATCTGTTCAAATTTTTGTTTCGAAAAATTCTTTGCAACGGCGGCGCCCAGGGGTGTCACAAAATTTATTGAGTCACAGTCAATTCCAGAGGTTGTTTATTCCAGTGTTATATGCAGATTAAAGTTCTTTATTTTTAATCATGGTTGATTCAGCATATATGTTTTATCTCATAAATATGGTTTATCTTCCATTGTTCATTAGGTATTGATTTGACATCATCATGGCATCGGCACCTGTACCATCTACTGCATGAAGGACAGATGGAAGCTTGATACCATCTACAGCAAATCCTGATATTGTTAAAGAACGAAAGAATGACTGCATTCAAACCTATGAAATGACGGTCTTCTTAGATGGGGATGAGAAAGCCACCAAAGATCGAAGACATATGGCGAAGGAGTTTTACATTATTTTCAACCCTATTATAACCTTCACATTTCCCCATGTTTAGTAAACATAGAAGTTGATAGAATTAGGAAGGGCATAAGTCCTGACATAATTCTACTTGTTTTTCTTGGATTAGTTGTTGTTCCATGTCCAACCCACACATGTTTTGGTTTGTTTTTTTTTTTTTTTAATTTTTCTTTTTTTATATTAAAATTAAGGGACAAGCAGCGATTTGCTATCCAAAACATAAAAAAAAAATCATCAAAATTTATAGTTTGCTATTTTTGTTACTGGCATAATGTGCAACATAACTTGCAAGTGGTGCTTGGAAATACGTGTATTAAAGACAAGGCAGCTACTTTGTTATCGGATTCTGTAATTTAATATATGTGCGTATCAAACTTCAGACTTGCAGATACAAAAAAGCCTGCCGTTTGAATATCCCAGATTTACAAGCATAATATTGTGCACATGACTGCTACAGTTTGAACTCAAAACAACATATTCTTGATCCTTGTTATATTCGATACTGGCTGAAAACCACAATAGCTGTTTAGTGTAGATTTTCGGAGTGCATCATCACTGTATTTGCGGGAGAACTGGATGACAAATTCCTCAAAAAACTTCAATTTTTCACATTTGTGTTTTTGACTCCTACATTTAAGTGTTATCATGGAATATATTTAGTTATCTTTGATTTATCAGAGATAAAAAATGCAGTCACATTCTTTTTATTTCCTTGCATTATCGGCTGCTTATCCCTTAAAGGGATTAGCAGACCGATTAATGCGAGAGAATCGCGAAAAATGGGGAAATGCCATGTTTTTAACTTATACAATCATGGATAAGCTGTGTACAATTCATAAACTGCTTTATGGTAGAAGCAAACACCAAATATGAAAAAAAATAAGTATTTGAGCAAGTGTCTACCGTCTCCCGCAAATAGACAAATACAGTGACGGTGTTTCAAAATATGCACTAAACAGCTGATGTGGTTTTCACCAGTACAGAATGAACCAAGATCAACAATGTTTGTGGTTGAAGGTCAAAATGTATTTATCATTGTGCACATATAGCACGCTGAAAATCTGAATGATAGTCTACCGAGGAAATGGTTTTTGATTCAAGTCGGGGAACTTTGATACGCACGTGGAGAAATTACAGAATCAGAAAAGTTATGGCCTTACCTTTAAAACACGGATTTCAAGCAAACCCACTTGCAGGTTACGTTGCAATATCCATGCCAATAACAAAAATACCAAAATATGAATTTTGATGATTTTCGAGTTTCGGATTAGCAATCGCTGCTAATCCCTTTAAGTCCTAAGTTTATCATAATCCTTCCCTCAGTAGCAGCATGTAGCATTGTTAAAACTAGGAAAATATTACATTTTGAGTGACAGCTAACTAATGATCATGTCTAGTATGCGTACAATTCAGTTGATACATACCAAATATAATAATTTAGAGGAAACTATTGATTACTTAATTGATATCCTTGTTAGATCCTCATCTTTTACATCTATACAGATGAATTCTTGGCTTAAATGAGTTGGCCTGTTTTTATCTCTTTATTGGTCCCTGCAAATTTTTTTGACGAAGGTGCCGACATAGAAATGCTCGGCATCTGGTGTGTGTGTGTATGTGGTGTGTGCAGCATGTGTGCTGGTGTACGTGAGGTGTGTCCACCCATGTGAGATCTTTGAGATCTAAAAAGTGTGGGGTCCATCTCTCCACAGAAATGCATATCAAGTAAGTGGATGGCGTATCCGAGTTGAGCGTCATGTGTCAATGGTCAAAGGTTAAATATGAGTAAACACATGCGTTAAAAATACCTACAATCTCGAAAAAATAGTTGGCCCACACTTGAGCCAATATATTGAACCATTCCCATTTTTGTTCATACAAATGAGGATTGAATTTGGGTAAGTCATTTTCTTAGAAAGCAGAGTCATTCCTTCTGGTTGTCTCTTTTTTGGCCCCTTTACCAAATTCCCCACCCCCAAAAATCAATGTTGGGGACCCCCCTTGGGTGGCTGATGAAAACATGACTCGAATCAACATTGCCTTGGGAGAGGGGGTCAATATTTCCTTAAATCGGACAAAAGTGCTACCAAACTTTTTTCCATGATTGTAGGGTTAAATGCTGCTAAACCTTAAAGAAATTGTAAGGTGCGTCACGAATAGTCTCCTACACAAGTGTAGATAACAGACTCATGTATGCCTGCCGCATGTATTTGAGAGGCACAAAAATTTGATGTGTGCATAGTTGGCCGAGTATTAAAGAACTAGTGCATTTCCCCTGGTGGAATTTGACCTCAGATTTGTTCTGTGCCATCAGGTCAGTGGTCCGTTGACCAGATTTGGTGGTCATTAGGCATCTAAGCAAATTGACCTCTAGATGACCTTGGACCTTGCGGTTACTTTGAAACCACCTGTTAACAAAATCAGACGTCATCTCTCTACCTTCATTCAAAATATAAGCCCCATATGTCAAAGACAGTTAATGAAATTCCATAGCCAGACAGACAGACAGACAGACAGGGCCATTTTGGTCGCATTTCATAAGTGGTCCTAAAAACTATACATGGTAGAAAGAACAAAAATTGGGGTTTTTTTCATTCAACAGAGTATTACATTTAATCAATACATTCTAGACCTTTAAAAGTACACATTTTTGGAAAGCTTATATTACAATGATGCCAAAGCAGCTAAATGCAACTTTATCATACAGGGTGGGTCAGAAATATACAGGGTGAAACAACAAAAAAAGTTAACATTTTTCTTGTCATGGTGAACTCTGTGGTTTCCTTTTCTGAATGATATGTAGATCAAAAGAAATATGGATTCAGAAAGGTATTGCTTAGGCCCTTCAAACAAGCAAGGAAAAACAACTTCACAATACCTTGTGTTAAATATACAGGGTGGTCAAAATTATGCTTATTTGGAAGTGTAAAATATATGTACGGTATAAAAGATTTTCATACTATTTTTTCAGAGTAAACCTTTTCCTGGTCATTGGTAAGGCCTTAAAAAAATTGTTTGATTGGCGTAACCCGACTGACCCTATTTGTACCGCCGACCCTAAATATTTTTATTTTTTTGTGTGCAAAAAAAAGTTTTAAAACCAGTAACAACAAATATTTAAATTTAGTATCACATAAGGACGCAGGACATTCAAATGGACAAATGACAAAAGATGTGTTACAGACAAAGCTGCAAGATGTTCCATTTGTTTTTGTTGGGTCATATATTTTGTGTTCTGGTATGTGAAACACAAAAAAACTCCCACTACCTACCCTATTTTTTTCTATGTTACGACCAATCAAACAATTTTTTAAGGCCTAAGGAAGCAAGTGACTTCCAAACCAGAGATAACCCATATCTTGTGTACTTTTGATTATACAGGGTGATCAGAAATAAAAAATTACCTGCTAGAGCAAACTTCTGTGCTCAGCGGTCTTAATGCTACGGCAGTTGATGATAAAAATAGTGTGAAACAAACAATGAGTGCTAGCCCAGAAAGTAAATAGTGTTGTATGGCTCTTCTAAATACAGCGTTCCAGCGTTCCTTGTGATAAAAACATATAGGTTGATAAAAATGAGGCATTCCTTCGATATTTCGCACATTTAAAATAGGTCTGCATGATATCAGGAAAATTTTTCTGAATATACACGGATATGTATAAAGCATAATTTGTCCTACATGCATAAACACATATTCACACTTCTAACAATATGTGCCTACAGGTACACATAAAGCATTATTGTGACTGATACACATGCTGAAGATGAATTTAAATTACACAAAAAAAGTCATTAAATTCATCACCCTATACCATTTGAACACCCTGATATATTATCGATATATCAATATTTCTTGCCTGCTTTAAAACATGACCAGTGCAAAATAGACAGTCTCAAGCGTTGTATAACACAAGAAAATCAAGACACATTTAACATGTCACACAACTAGATTAGAAATTATGTCTAAAAGGTATTTTTCCACCCTGTATAATTTCACTCACCCGTATAAATGCTGGTGTTTCTTTGCAGTATTCAACAATGCTTATTGAAAAAGAACGATTTCCTTACTGTGAATACTTTTGCCGGTAGAAAGGTCAGAAATTTGGTGTATTTTCAGTTTGTTATGTGCAAGTCTCTGCGGCTGCTCCTCCACCGGAATGCTCCCCACGCTCACCCTGAAATACTTGGACAATTTATTAACGTAATCACCTATTATCACTCCAAATGCAAGGGGACTTGTCATATCACCTACCAGCTTCTTTCTTCTTAGCCTCCCCTCACGGGACTTTGTAGGCCTTCACTTTTTTTTTCTTCCCCAATTCCCCCCTTTTTCCAGTCTCCGCCGCTCCCTCTCTTTCTCCATTTCCCCGTTCTGCTCGCTCTTCCCCCGCTTTCTGTTTCTCCCCCCCCCCCCCCCCCCCCTACTCACCACCCTTCCCTCCAACCCCCTCGTTACCTTGCTCCTTTCACCCTCTTATCCTTTTTTATCTTTCCCTCCCTGAACAGTCCCTAGTCCTTCCTTCTCCCCACCCCCCCCCCCCACCACCTCTCCTTCGCTTGTCTTTTTCCTGCCCCCCGTACTTTATTCACATTCTCTTTTCCCGTTCTTTATCATTGCTTTGCGGATTCTATCTTTTTTCGTCGCTCTCTAATACTAACCTTCCCTTTCAACTCGTACCCCTCTATCTCCGCAGCACTCCTTCGGCTATCTTCCTCTCTTATTCTGTTCTTTTCTTTTCTTATTTTTCCACCTTCTTACTATATTGCATTAAAGAAGACAAAATTAGCCTACTAAAAGACACCAATTTGTTGTCATACATTACAGTCTAAGCAGGGACTGACTTGTAAAATAAGGTGGTGCTCGGTGAAAAGCTCTCCTGGGCATATCGGGAGAGTTTTGAGGGGAGCGGTTCATGGCATATACCACTGCTAACCAGGGAATGACAGATTCCAAAGGGCGAGCTTTAAAATCACTCTCCTAAAAAGTGTTTAAAGAGAACTGTAGGGGAGCTATTGCTCTCACTCTCATTAAAAGTCAGTCCCTGAGTACTTCCTGAAATATTTTACTTTGAACATAAAATTTGTGGTACAAGTGTAATATCTCCACCATATTCGACAGACCAACTTATGAAATGCGACCTTCTATGAAAATTGACCTCAAATTGACCTTTTTAGTAGTATAGATGTGGTTACTGATTTGGAGTCTACAGACCGTGATCGATCACACAAAAGTTGATCAATCACCAGTTCAGTGTGAAAAGCCTTATTATTTACCAGTGGCATAACCAGCCTTTTTTTAGGGGGAAAAGGGGGCACATATATTACCTTGGAGGTGGCTCTTCAAATCCCCAATTGCAATGTAATTGCAATACTAATGCAGTTCATTTCTTTATCTGCAGAATCCTTTGTTCTGAAGCAGCCAATTTTCAGTAAGAATTTGAGTACACTAGGTCCCGAAGAAGAGTATGAATTCAGTGCCAAGGAAACTGTGCAGTTCTTCAGAAGTATGAAAAAGAATGGCTTAACTGTTATGGACGTTCTGACTCATGGAAGGAGGTGGGTGATGTTTCGTATTATGTGTAAATGATAAATGCTTTTGGTATAGGATATAAAATGTATTTACTAGTAACAAAAAAATGAAAATTTAGGAGAGCCAAGTAGGAAGTAGTTGCATTTGGATAAAACATTGGCACAATCAGAATGTAGAAGTACAATGGCTCTTATAGGCTAGCCTGAGTCCTTCATTTGTTATCCTCACTGCAGCATATGTGTTTGTTATTGAATGATGGAGGAACTTATCCTATAATATAGATCCATTGTTGTTTTGCTGTCTTGTGGGGCATATATCCCCTAACTAACTTCAACTTGGTCTTGCCGGGCCCAAGCTGCACCCACCCACCAGCTGGGTTATAGCTAGGCTATTATGAGTGCCAGTTGTAAATCTTAAAATTTGCTACACTTTTTGGCACATATGGACAAACTTTGAGTTATTTGCCAATTTATGTGGTAATTTTTCATTTCACTGAAGTAAAATGCCGGTCGGCAACCTCCCAAATGACCTTCTGTGCCGGTCGGTGGGAGCAAGTGCCGGACATACGGCCAGCGTAGCTATATCCCCGCCCACCAGGTTTCATGGGCGGACAACCACGACCTCTGAGAAAGTGGCAGAAAGACAGACACAGAGACCGACGCGTGTGGGCATATATAATATAGATAACTCTCAAAAGCTATAATCTTGAGCAATGGGATTTCTCCACATGTAAAATGATATTCGCTGCGTAGTGCATGTTAGAATGAGACAATTCGTGTAGCTAACGTAGGTCAGGAGCCATATAATGCAAACAATAGAATGATTAATATTGACACGATAATTGACAAAGACTCAAACAAGTAAATTTGGTTGCATCCGAGGAGGCCAAAGGATCAAGAGAGGGGGGGAACTAACATCATAAAACCATGGTGAAGGAGGTAGACCCTATATCCTCTAACGCGTGTATGATCAGGTGCGCAGGAAAGAACTTTGCACTTGCAGATAGGGAAAAATTGTGAAAATTCGCACAAGTGGTAAACCAGTAACCATGAAATAATGTAAACTATGCCAGCAAATACAGGGGCAAGGAAAACAGGGCATTGATAGTTCTAAAATGAAAAATAGTACATTTAAGTGACAGGGGATTTTGATGGTTTTCGGCTGCTATTCTAAATACATGTAAATACCTAGTCTGGATTGATTTTGGGGAAGACTTTGATTTTAAGTATGATATAGAATGATATTATCTGACAGTGTTTGATCTTTGAGCCCCAAAAGTGTAGGACTATCATTGAGTGATACAGACTTGTGAATATGGTCTGAATCTGTTATGACCCATGTGATCAGAACGTGAAGAAGATTTCTCCAAAACCCTAACTATGACAAAATTTGCCCAATAGTGAACAAGATGCACAGCGATCATACCCAGAGGCTGTAGGATGAATATATACCAGGCCTTTCAAGGAATGTGCTAGAGAATATCAATGATGTATATTCACCATGTTTGAAGCTGTTCCCTTTTAAGCTGAAAACAAAGGCTAAAGTGAGGAAGTTTCAGAAAGGAATCCAGGAAAAGATCAAAAACCTGGCCACACTTTAATTTGAATCGACCGATATGACCCAAAACAGCCAGAAAGCATGGTCTACCAGCCGGAAGCTCCGAGGGGATCCAAACAGAACTCCACAGCAGCCAATGTCACACCCAACCAAGTTGCCCACCAACTGCTTTTAAATGGGCCAAGTGCGAGCAAGAACCCAAGAGATCAAAACTAGACCCAAGAGGTATTAGTGGTACCTGGTTCACTCGCCCCTTCAACATGGACGAATTGGAATCTGGGATGTAAACTTCCAACCAGGAAAAAGCAGTAGGCCCCTTGACAACATTCTTACTGAGCAAGTATCTAAAAAATTTGGCCAAATAGCAAAGAGGAATGGCTTCTTGAGCTCTAAATGCATGCATAATTCCCACAGGTTCCCAAAGATCTGGAGAAAGGAAAGCCACATGTTATGGCAATCCTAAAGCATGGGAAAGATCCATCCAACCCCCAAGAGTAACAGAACTATATCACTCATTAGCCCTACCTACAAGCTCTTGATGCCCTCCTGCTCAATGATGCACTGGATAGACGACACATATACCAGAAAAAGCAGGTTGCCGGCCAGGCAAATCAACAAACAAGCCAATGTACTCAACCTAACTCAACACATTGCGGATGGTTTCGAGAAGGGTATGGAAACCGGAGCGTGTGTCGACCTATCAACAACGTACGACACTGTTAATCACGAATGCCTACTCCATAAGTTCCTGGAAATTACCAAGGGAATCTGCGTGACTGAGCTGATCTGAGGAGTTGCTGCCAAACAGGATGTTCTTGTTCAGCTAGGAGTGAAAAGACACGAGCCGATGCATAGGCTCCAAGGAATGGGGCTACCACAAGGGGAGTGTGCGTGCACATCTCCTGTTCAACATATTACCAACGACCAACCTAGAGATCGGAACCTGTCGGTTTTTTTATTTATGCAGACGAACTTGGAATTAGCGCACAGATCGACGTCACGTTGTTGAAAGATGAGAGACTATCCAAAGCTTTGGATGAACTCACCCATTATTATCTAGTATTGTATGCAGTGCTTGAGCAACATTATCAACTCAATATAATGGCCATCAGTGGAGCTTATGCTAGCCATGGCTTATATCTCATCCTTGTAAGCCTTGCTACCTGTGGTATCATGTGCAATTAGTAATGAGTGAAGAACAACTTTGTTGTCACTTTGTTGTGCAGCATTCTTAACAACAAATTTAAAATCAAATTCAAAATTCTTGAGTCCAAGTTCCTTCCGGGAAATCACAGAGAAAGAAAACTTTAACTAATTGCATATTATCTGGCCCCTCCAGATTGTCTTATGAGTAACTCATTGTAATCCTGTTCATTAACCTAACCCCGGACCGGGGCGTTTTGCCGGCCGACGCGCCCAAATGCAACGAAGGCAATCTATTTTTATTTTTAACGGCCAGATGCAACGAGAGCCAAAAGTTTGCGTTTACATTGCATCTCGGCCGTGTTCCCGGCAGCAGGAATAAGTAGCGTGTAAAGTACAATAACGGCCCAGATGCAACAAAACACATCGCGCCAGTTTCCCGGAAGCGGCCCAAATGCAACGAGAAAAATCGCGGCATTTTCGGAAGACGGCCCAGATTGCAACGAAAAAAAAACATCGCGCCATTTACGGCAGATGTCCCAGATGCAACGAGAAAACCTCGCGTGAAATGCAATAAAAACAGGGTTAAATAAATAATTAAATAAATAAATAAATAATGGATGCGTACTGCACACTGATTTGCATGAAAAATTTGTGCTTATAGTTCGCCAGTCGTGAGTGGCGATATTACGCTTACATCATGTCGTGCGTGTGGCAGTATTATGCTTACGTCATGTCCGGTTTACGTCATGAATTAAGTTATGCATGAATTTAACCCAATAGCTTATCCCCCAAAATGGTGGCGCCATCACCATCGAAATCGAAATTGTCTTGGGCATTTGTACAGTGTCACCGCCTGATGGAAAAGGCATTGCCCGGCCTTCTGCGGAACAAACCGTTCCGAAAGGCAGGCCAAGGCATAGCAGTCATTTACAGCAGTTCAATAACGGCCCAGATGCAACGAAAAAAACATAGCCTCATTTTACCGGAAGACGGTCCCAAGATGCAACGAAAAAAACATAGCGTTAATTTTCGGGAAGACGGCCCAGGTGCAACGAAAAAATCGCGTCAATTTCCGGTAAGACGGCCCAGTGCAATGAGAGCCAGAATGGAGTCATTGCGGACCAAAAATGTGTGACGGCCCCAGATGCACGAAAAGCATTTTCCTGAATACGGACCACGTTTCGGTGCCTCTTCATTTCTCTCGGCCGCATGTTAGGGTTAATGAAGTGTGGTGATGTGCATTCCCCAACCAGGCCCTCAGCTATTATCCATCACAACCTCTTTAGAGGCGAACCGTCGCGCCCCCAATTGCAACAATCTTAAACAATAAACAATTCCATGAGTTTCGAGCGGCGTAAAAGGGCCATACATTTTATCCATCTAAAAGGTAGATCTCGTTGAAAAAGTACCACAGATACAATATCATAGCTCAAAAAAACCAGAGCTGCAGAATTGGCATCTCCGATCCATGGCTCGATGATTCCATCACCGATGCTGAAGTTGCTATTAGTGGATTTTCTGTGCTTCGCCATGAAGGATCGTGATGATAGGAGGAGGTGTCTGTGTGTACATAAGGAACGATTTTGCTTTTAATCCTAGACTAGACTTACAAGACAATCGAATAGGACAATTCTGCGTTTGATTATTTTACCAAAGTCACAACCATTACTATTGTGTATGCTATAGGCCACCTGATGAAAAACATTGATTTCCTGATGAGTCTTTTGAAGGTTGGATGCAACAATAAGATATGACTGTGAAATTATGAATGGGTGATTTCAATGTCAATTTCTTTGATCAGCCCTGTGTTATTAAGAACATAAAAGTATTCTGATTTGATTCAACTTCAAACAATTAATCAAGACTTATACTCGTATAATGATACTAGCCAGTACCTGATTAGATCCACATCATTTGCAATAATGAAAATAAGATTTGTCAGTCAGGAACAACTGACTGTTGGTTGAAGCGATGCATTTCTCATTTACTGTAACGTTTAAAGTATTTGAAAATCAAATTGGTGCGTCGTAGTCATAATGTTATAAAATCAGGTCGTCTAAGGAACTACGTGTCGAGAATCTGCTGACAGCATTGGATTATGTGAGTGGTCGACAGTTTACGTAGCCGAATTGTTAACCAGGCATGGAAAATATTTTAAGGACAATCTTTATGACGATCCTTGATATGTGGCACAATTAAAGAGATTAGACTGAAAACAAGCTGACCTGGATGAACATGAGATACTTGCAAAAATCTCAGGTATAGAGACCACTTATTGTACAAGTTCAAAAAAGACAGACAAAAAAATGCTCTGTACAAGGGAATATTGTCAAATTGAGAAATAAGATTCAGAGGGATGTAAGATCTTCTAAAGCAGGCACTTAGTAGTAAAATAGAAAGAAACACAAACATGGCCCAAAAGGCTTTGGCAACAGTTGAAATCACTTGGGTTATAGTAACAAAAACTAAAGGGGAGACCAAAGTGGTACTTGACATTTGATGGCGAGCTTGCTTTGATCAAATAAAGTGCAAACTATTTCAATTTTCGGGATTTCTATACTTCAAGTTGCTTCAAACATTGGTAACAAATTACTCCTGCCCATAATAAATTTAGCATGAGTCGGAGGTGTTAAACTAAAACTACGATAGGAGTAAAAATATCTCTCCATTGGGTCTTAAGTTGTCATCTGTTTCTATTGACTTGGTACAGTGAGCTTCTCAAATTAAAGCCCAACAAAAGTACCGGCCTGGATGGCCCCCGCATACCATCAACATTTTAAAAATGGTGCATCTTAATCACAGATCACATTACTTTTATCATCAACTTTATCTTTGCCAGCAAACCGTTCCACGATATGAATTGCTAGAGTTAGGCCTATTACAAGGAGAAAGAAACAATAGATCAGATGCGGGTAAGTATAGACTGTTAGCATATTAATCGTGTTTCCAAAAAAATTCTAGAAAAGACAGTGTACAACCGAACTGAAGTGACAATCTCTGAAAATCATTTGATTTATAGCTTGCCAAATTGATTTAGAGGCTCCATACTCTACTGATACATGCCTAATGTACCTCACCGACTTCTTAGTCACAAATGGCTGCTGTCAATAAACAGGCATGGGGCTTTTAGACTTACAGAAGGCATTTGATACAGTAGACATGACATAATCTGCTAACAAAGTGCAAGATATGGGTATTCACGTTGACTCTATTAAATTGTTTAAATCCTACTTATCAGGTAGACAACAAATGTTAGTGTAAAATCAAGTGCTCTAACCTTAAGAATATAACATGTTTTTTTTCTTTTTTTTTTCTGGCATTTCCACAGGGTAGTATATGAGGGGCCCCTGCTCTTTTGTTATTATGTCAACGATATATATATGCCAGCATGTGTTACATTGCAATTGAGTTACTATTGTATGCAGACGATAGTGCTCTATTCACATCTGGTAAATGACCCAAAAGTGGGGGGATTCTGATACTTTGAGTAGAGAAATTGAAGTCTTGCAGACAATGGCTGATTGACAACAGAGTGTCCTTACACTGGTAAAAACAGGTCTATTCTTTGGAACTAAATCCAGAATTGGCAGGGTTGATAAGTTTGAACAGTGCCTGCGATGGAACAGTACAATCCCGCCAAGGCTGTCAAGTACTTAGGATGACTCTTGATGAAGAGAGAGCTCAAGGTGAAAGTGTGGTGCCGTCGGTTATTAAAAAGGCTAGCCAGTAGATTAAGCTTTTTTTGTACAGGCAGGTCCATTTTTGAATGGAAAGAAACTAGTAAAACCCTTTGCAATGCACTCTACAATCTGTCACTTACTATTGTTGCACTTCATGTTTTCTCCCTTCGCTACGTGAAAGAATAGTCTGCAAGTTTGGCAAAACAAGATGATTCGTTCCGATTGAAAATAGAACCCAAGGTCCAAATTGGTTGACAATGAATTAAAGAAGCTGAGGTGTTAAAGGTGGAAGACAAGAGTCAATCAACTTAATAATCAATCATGTTTTAAGAATCTTAACCATGACATAGCACCTGAATATTTAAATCTCACTTTCATTCCAAACTTTCAATCTCAAGGTATATACTAGGGGCAGTGGCCAACAAACTTTTTGGTCCAAACAAGTCAAAGGAAACCGTGGCAATTTCATTTTTCTTTACTGGTATTCAGGAATGGAATTTGTTACCAATACATTAAGGCTTCGAAAAACCCATTCATTTACAAATTTAAAAAGGCAGAGTAAAAAAGGCCACTGTTTCATTGTGTTCCCTGCCTTATCATCTGCAGTTGTTTAACCGATAGTGCAATATTTTCTGTGTTTATATTATTGTGAGATATATTAATGCTGTTTTAATATTTTAGGACCCCAATGAGGAAATAGCTCTGAAGGGCTTCTTGGGCTATCCTGAATGTATATATATGGTCTTTTAAATGTTTCCATTGTATTGTTGTATTTAGAATTATAATTTTTGTATCATAATTTTTGTTTTTATCCGGATGCCAAATAAACTAACTTAACTTACACCTTATTATGAGGGAAAACCACCTACGTGCAAATTCCATCTAGACACAGGTGTGTGCTTTCATCTACGCAACCGTGTGATGTGAAGCCAATGTAAGCTTAAAGGTACCTGGTCTGGAACTCCCCTGGAGCAATGTGTATAAACACTGTCTACATAGGAGTTACCCTGGACCGCACTCACTCTTATAAGACCCACGCGAGAAGACGAAGAGTAAAGTGTTCACGCAATAACATCTGAACAAACTCACTGGCACAAGATGGGGTTGCTCGCCCACGACCCTAGATCGATGGAACTTGCCCTGTGCTACTCATGTGCAGAGTATGCTGCCCTGTATGGGAAAGTTCAACCAATGCCAAGAAGCTTGATACAGCGTTTTAATGCCTCCTGCCGGCTTATCACAGGATGCCTCCGTCCAAACCACCGGAAAAATTGTACATCCTAGCAAGAATTGCAGACATCCACACAGACATCACGTCGTTAGCCGGAGACGAGCATGCAGAAGCGTTAGTGCCAAGTTCCAATGTGAAGCACCTATGTCTGGACGATACCTGCTGCAACCGTCTTAAATCTAGAGAGAGTTTCTTAAGCAAAGTCCAACCTTGAAACAAGCTCTAAGGAGGGTTAAGAGAGTCGCCTTGTTGGAAAGAAGAAAGAAAGACTTGCATCAACCAATTAAACATCTATCGGTATTGAACCTGGTGAGCATCTTCCAACTGGAGCTGACTCCTTATGGATCTGAATGGCATGCCTCAATAGATTGAGAATCAGAACTGGACGATCTAAGGTTCCTTGCAGAAATGGGCTATATGGAGCAGAACAGGAATACTTCGGTGTGGAAACAGCACCACAGAACAATGGAACCAACTCTTTCTTGGTCTGCCCACTGCCAGAGGCAACAATGCACAAACAGGAACCTCTTGCACAGACATCAGTGAAGCAAGCCAGACGTTTTTGTGTACCCATCTCTGGGCTGGATCATAATTTGAGACCAAAGTGTTTGGACACGAGAAGAAGAAGAAGAATGTGACCCCTTGAAGCTCAAATGATAAGATTAGAAAATAGATAACTTTTCTCTTCTTTTCAAGAACACACCCTCACACAGACACACACGCACCATACTCACACACGCACGCACACAACAGAAAAATGGACAATTAAAATATGAAACACAAAAGATCAATCAGCATATGAATCATACCCAGTATTGCTAAATAAAAGTGGTTGGTATTAATTTTCATTCATTTGGATGTGTTTTTAATTTAAAAGCAGTAGAAGACATAAATAGAAAAAGAAATAGCGCTAACAACAAATAACGCAAATTGATACAGCTGAAAGGTGTATGCAAGGGTGTCCAACCTGAGGCCCGCAGGCCATTTGCGACCCGCTGAGAGCTCTCATGCGGCCCGCGAGGACTTCCAGAAAAATTAAATTTCCTCAATCTGACACGAACTTTTTAACATTGTTTGAAATAGTCTACAACCTGTCTGTCAGACAAGACAAGGGTAGTGCAAAGGGGTGTGCAACTGTCGGCCCTCATGCCATTTGGGGCCCGCTAAGAGCTCTCATGCGGCCCGCGAGGGACTTCCCAGAAAAATTAATGTTCCTCATCTGAAACGACTTTTTAACATTGTTTGGAAAATAGTCCAATTTCCTCAAATGAAGTCAAAATTTTTGTAAACATTTGCTAAAAAGGTCAACAAAAATGGAAATTGTTTGTTTAAATTGACCCAAAATCTCCATCTGGTAATATTGCTATGGCCCCTTTTGGCAAATATTGATATAGATATGGGTCCTACTTCCAACTTTGGTAGCACGTCATAAACCAAACTTGAGATCCCCGTATTTTTGTGGCCGCAGTAGGTGTTGGATTTCAACCAAGTGCCCTTGCAAAAAACCAAAAAGGTTGGACCGCCCTGGTGTAGTGTGTCGCGGTATTCATGTGATTGTACTTTTTGATTTTGTGCACATTTTCTTACAGCAGCTGGCATGGGCTCTCTCACTGCTCACTGCACTAGCCCGGTTTTTCTAAACCTCGTGCTGCAAAAGCTCCGTGACGTAAGGTCTGCTTCGCAGCTATATTTGACACTTCTAAGCTCACTATGGTCTCAGTCTCACCCTTTTCAGTAGATAGACCTAGACTTTTCATGATACTTTGGTAGCTTGCCCTAGAGGTCAAAGGTCAATATAATATATATATTATATTTCGCTACCATATGTCGTTAGGGTGAACATTAATAATTCATTAGTTTATAATTAGCTTTTTTGTTGTTTTTTTTTTGTTGGGGGGGTTTTGTGTTTTTTTGTTTTTTTTTGGGGGTTTGGGTTTTTTTTATAGTTTTAAATTAATTCATATTCATATCCTTTGTTACCTAGTGGATTATCCTTCATTTGCATAAATTAATATTCATATCCTTTGACGGAATAAATCGCACACAAAGGGAGGCGTTGGGGGAAGGCAATATTTCCCCCAACGCCGTACTAGTGAATATGAAAGATCGATGTCGCCCTAAGCCATGAGATAGCTATATATATAAGATATATAAAATATATATATTATCACTATATCCTACGCGAGGGCGAATGTTCTATTCATAATCATAGAGTTTGACGTTAGGCGACGAAATTTTGTTTGCGCCTTACCTTATCTTTTGTTTGCGCCTTTATTTCCTCAAAAGAAAGGATTTAATTTCATGTGCAAATGAAGGATATCTCATTAGCTAACAAAAGACATGAATATTAATTATAGCTAATTAGCATAATAATAAGGTTCATTATAGACTATGGAATATTAATATTTTCGCCCTATGGTTCAATCTAGTCAAATATATATATTATATATATATAATATATAATTAATATATATATTTCGCTAATATAGACGTTAGGGGGTAGGTTTTAATATTCATAGGATTTTAATGAGTTGTACTACGGGCTGTCTTATGTAAACAAAATCTTCTTAGAGAAAGGCCCGTATGACAAAATCTAAAAATTTGATCTAAATTTGCATACATTATAATACCTTCTATTGTTATATAACGGAATAATAGCAACTACAAAGGAAGGCGTTAGGGGGAAGGCTATACTTTCCCTCCTAACGCCGTAATGAGTAAATATCAAAAGCTCACTTCCCCCTAACGGCACTAGATAGCGATATATATCGTATCTCCTGGCTTAGGCGAATGCGATCTTTTCATATTCACTCATTACGGCAGAGGGGGAAAAATATTTGCCTTTCCCCCAACGCCTCCCTTGTATTGCCGATTTGATTTATTCCGTCAAAGGATATTATGATATTAAATTTATGCAATGAAGGATAATCCACTAGAAAACAACGGATATGAATATTATTAATTGAAATAACTATTAAAAAGTCATTATAACTAATGAATTATTAATGATTCCCCCTAACGACTATTGTTAGCGAAATATATATATATCATATTATTCATATGACCTTTGCCCTATAGGGTCAATGGGGGCTACCAATGTATCATGAAAAGAGTCTAGGTATATCTACCTGAAAAGGGTGAGCCTGAGACCATAGTGAGCTAGAAGTGTTCAAATATGCTGGAAGCAGACCTACGTCACGGAGCTTTGCAGAACGAGGTTAGACAACCGGGTGATAAACTTGAGAGCCCCGAGTAACTTGTTTGCGGGGCCCGCGGTAGTTGTGGATTCAACCAATGGTGGCCCTGGATCAAAAAGGTTGGACACCCCTGGTGTAGTGTGTCGCGGTATGCAGTGATGGACTTTTGATTTTTGTGCACCATTTCTGACAACCGCAGCGGGCATGGGCGCTCCAAGAATTGCACATATACATATATATATATATAAATAGATATATAGATATATAGATAAAATATAGATATATATATATATATATATATATATATATATAGATATTATATGACTAGATTGAACCCAATAGGGGCGAAAATATCATATTTCATTAGTCTATAATGAACCTTTCTTATTATGCTAATTATTAATATTCATATCTTTTGTTAGTAATGAGATTTTATCTCTCATTTGCATATTATTAATCATCTTTATTAGTCAATATATATACATATTAAAAATTAAGAAAGTGTATTGTAAAATCTACCAAACAACTGGGGCCTATACTGACCACCAGGCAGGGTAGTAATACTCGTTACAAGTATAAAATTTAGCATAAAAAATTACACGTAAAAATTATTACTTTTTAAAAGCCAAAAAAAACAGCCGAGGAACCAATCACGACAGGCATGCTGCAAAAAGGCCCTTACAATAGGGGTGTAACGTTCCATTCACGCTCGTGTCGTGTTTGGAAATTGAAAAAGCAAGAAGCCAAGGATTTTTGGAGATACTGTTTTTGAGAGCTGTATATTAAACGTTGGAATTTAAGGTACGGGGAGACTCGTAGACGCCTCTTAGTAGTTTTGGTAATAAGGCCCTTTGATCCTAATTCAAAGGCGACCAGGGTACACTTATAACCAGCGTCCGAGATATCTCCAACTAGGGCCGCATATCTTGTTTTCTTAAGTTTGTTAGCTTTATTAACATTTGTCTCAAATGGTACTGTAAGCTCACATAAAATTATTTTTTTTGAGCGGGGAAAATAAAAAACAAATCTGGTTGTGGAGTAGTCGGAATGATATCAGGAGGAACTGTCCCCCCTCCAATTGAGTACCCATTCAATCAGCAGGGATCCAAGACACCCTTTGTCTTTAAAAAATTTTGCTATCTTCAAAAGCAGAGATCAAAAATGCGGATGATGTTATTAGGCGCCAAGGTATCGGTCAAGCATCTGGTTACAGTTATTAAGAATGTGCAGAAGAGTACCCTTTTTGGAACAGAGGGGGCAGTTGCTACTTAACTTAACGGTCCCCAGTTATAAAGATTACTATGCATTTCTTTGACGGAATTATTAAAGGCAAAACAAAGGATAACGTTAGGTGGAAACGAAAATTTCGCCCCACCGCCCCCCTAACGTAAACAGTCAGTCTTGTGAATAGACAAAGTTCGCCCTAGCGGGATATAGGCGTGATTATATATATATTATATATATATATATTTTATATATATATATATATATAGATATTATATATGGGACTGTCGAGTCCCAATCCACAGCAGTTCATTTTGCGATAATAATGCTACGTCCGCGATGTCATCAATTTCTTATATATTATATATTATATATATATAATATATATATATATAATATATATATATATATATATATTTAGATAAGCAATATAAAATACTGCATTAAATAATTGTGCTACACTGGTCTCACGCCATGCATCCTCATTGCTTGGCGATCATCAGGAACACTGAAGTCAATGTATGCGTCCTAACCAGCATTACTTTTTCTTGACCCGCTGTGATGGTTATCATGAGGCCTGCACTTTGACCCAAGCCACTTCTTTTGTTAAGGGTGGCTTCTTTACCTTGAGTATTCGATTTTTTCTTCCAGGCATATATTGCATTGGCCTGAATTTCTTTTATTGTGTTGAGGTTCTGATCCACAATCAAATTTGAGTGAAAATTTGTTTAGCTTTTCAGTTTCCATATGAATTTCGAGAGCTCGTCTCTTTGCTATATTTCTCATGGTTGAACGACTTCTTGTGATTTGCATATTTCTTTGAATGTTCCTCCAGTGAGGACAAATGTACACTTTCTGTTGACTGCTTCCGGTTGCACAGTGCTTTGTAATATGACCATTTGTTGCCAAGCAGTTTCCACGGAGGGGGCATTCATTTTTCTTTCTGGCAGTTGCACGTTTTTGGCGTTTTTTCCTGCTCTTTCTGATTCAGAACGTTGGCATATTGCGATTTGATTATAGCGCCCATATTTCTGGTGCAACTATAACTAGCTTTGATTGTGTTGATGTTAAATATCTTAAATATATATATATAGAAAGCCTGTCTCAAAAAAAATGCGTACAATCAAAAACAGATTTTTTTTCACTATTATATCTCAACATAAAAATAAGTCGTATTGACTCACATTAACGAGAAAATCCAGGCTTTCGGATTTTTTGTTTCATCGCATTGCTGTTTCAATCGAGAGATAACTCCAGTTTACTGCGGAACACAAAAATAGCGAGTTTGTGCCACTTTCTGGTGAGTGAAAACGTTGAAGAATTGTTAAACATAAGTTATTTCACACTTGAGCAGATATGAAAATCGTTAAAAAGGGATTAACTTCATAAAGAAAATCTAAAGTTACTGAATGGTGGAAGTTATGATCAGTAAGTTCTGGCTTTAAATAAAGTGAATAACATTAGAATGTGTGTTGTTAGAAGAGAACCATGAGTGTTACAGCCGGCATGCAGCAACCTGGATGAGAGAGTGTTTTATGGTCTGTGAATATCATGAAACGCAAATTCCTACCAACACTGTGATACTGTACTTCCAAATCAAATTTTTATTGACTTCAAATTAGTAACTGCACAAAGATAGGCAAATTCTAAAAACATTCTTTGGATTTGAGGTGGTATTTTAGTTGCAAGTACATTACTGGCATGATTTTAACAGATACCAATAAATTCAAAGCTCGACAATTTCATTGACGTGCAATTAATAGTTGTATTGTTAGATTATGAATAGAAGATATTTTATCATGACTGATTATGTTGATATTAAAACTTGTGTCGATAAACTAGACTTTCTTTGTTTACTTAATCTGTGTTTTGTTGCTTTGGTCAAGTTGAATCTTTTGGGAGCTTCCAAGACAGCCAATGGCATACTGGGCGAAGCCAACTCGGTCCATGCATAAAAGTGGCCACAAAATGGGTTTTGGTATAGCGCACTAAATTGATTATATCTCTGGATATACAAAAGCCAAATACGAGGAAACAAACTCCATTGGAAGCCTGGTCTTTCTCGTTAATACTATGCCAGTAAGGAATGACTTATTTTGAAAATTGTCAGATTCAAACCATTTTTTTTCTGATTGTACCATTTTTTTTGAGAACAGGCTGTAGATAATATATAATATATATATATTTCGCTAACATAGTTGTTAGGGGGAATCATTAATAATTTATAGTAATAATGAGTTTTTATGTGATTTAAAGTATTAATATTCATATCTTTGTTATTCTAGTGGATTATCATTCATTTGCATAAAGTTAATATTCATATCCGTTGACAGAATAAATCGCAATACAAAGGGAGGCGTTAGGGGAAGGCAATATTTCCCCCAACGCCGGATGAGTGATATGAAAAGAATCGCTCGCCCGAGCCAGGAGATACGAGAGAGAGAGAGTAGAGAGGGGAGCAGAGAGAGAGATAGAGAGAGAGAGAGAGATTAGAGAGAGAGAGCGAGAGAGAGAGAGGAGATAATAGATAGATACGGAAGAGAGAGAGAGGAGATAGAGAGTTAAGAGATAAGAGATAGATATTGAATATATATATATATATATATATATCTATAGATAGGGAATAGATATAGATATATATATATAGGAATATGTAATATTATAGATATAGATTTAGATATAGATTAATATAGGCTGCCTCAGTTGGGCAGCTTGGTTTGGTTTCTAAAGTGTTTATGAATTTCCGTATGAAAAATTGTTATGGTCTTTTTGTTGATGGATTCAGGGCGCCTGAACGACCTTGCTGGACCGTACATGATTATGGTTGTGCATACTTAGAGCGAATCGGAAACGAGGAACAACAGGCCAAATGGGTTCCACTGGGAAGAGACTACAGATACTTTGGTAACTAGGCACAGACAGAAAAACTAGGCCATGTAGGAGAATTTGTGTCTATGGCTTTTATGGTCCAAGTCTAATCTAAAATGGTGGTTCAGGAAAATTGCATAATCTCACCAACCATAAAAAGCAGAAATGGTGGTTAATTTTGTTCATGTTGCACCATGTAAAAGAAAAAGGCACAGGGTGTACATCTACACATATATGAGAACATATATGTGTGACCAAGGGGGTGAACGCATTCAAAACCAGTCGTCCATGCTGGGCGCTGGACATTTTGAATATGCAGGGAATAATTATCAGTTTGGGTGCTTGTCTACACACATAATGTTCAATTCGATACAAACAATCTGCAAAATCAGTTGTTGTTGTGGTGTGTGTTGGGTGGGGTAAATTTGTCCTACCCATGGCCACACAACGAATGAAATGACAATCGTCGTCTTGATTTAAATAAACCGCCTCAATGAATACATATTTGCACCTAAGCGCGCATTACATTATGAGAAAAAGAGTATCTGAGCACATGATCCAGGTACACTATGTTTACACCTGGCCACCTCTAACACATACATAATTTGTCTCACTACCGATTAGTGGATATGCAAAGGCGGCACCCACAGTATGTGGAAGAAGCGGAGGCAGCCTTGCTTTCTATTGTTGGACTCTATGTTTTCTTTGTGGTCGGCAAAAAGCGAGACGGTGAATTTTAAAGATTACGTAACGTTTTGCCTCTCTATTCTATATAGAACCTCTTTGATTGTAGGTAAACTTTAATTTCATTTGATTATTTATGTAAGGCGATGTTTCTTCGGTTATGAGCGCAATATCAACGCTTGTAATTATAATAATAATTTTTGCTACCAAAGAAGTATTTCTCAGTTTAATCCGTACAGATGGGGATATTTTGAGATAAAGCTTTGCCAACAGTGCACCAAAAATCAGATTTTCACAATTTTCGGGACACCTGTTATTGAAACTATTGGGCACCTTCAATAAGAAATGGACCAAATATTGGTAGGACAGGCAGACGGCAGGCAGGCAGGCAGCAGACAGATGTTAATTCAAGATAGTTCTCACCAGAGATATGTAATATAGAGTGGTTATTGAGGTGCATAAATGGTGCACACAGAAAGTCTTATAAAACATCCATAACCTCTTGGGGTTTACTTGGCCTAAGAATAAAATAATCTGATGGGGATCGCAAAATTATGATGGGTGAACAAACTTATTGTTTTCTTAAAGGGGCATTCCGTGATTCAGCACTTCTGTTTTATTCCTGGTTCACTAGATATCCTTGAGAAAAGTTATTCACAAAAGTTGAGTGATTCTGATCTTGCAGGTTTATGTTATTTGAGCAATGCTTGTTTCCAACGATGCCACAGGCCACTGTGCTGTCATTTCTGTCCGTTTATGCGACGATAATACAAAATTGCGAATTTATTACCGATATTTTGGATGAGCGAATTTGCACGTACGATAAGTACACATGGGTTACTGAGGCTAACGATTCAGATGAGTATATAAAAAATCTCAACTTTTGAGAAAGTTGGGGGGACGAGGCGGTGGATCATCGAAGGGATCTTTGAAAAGGGTTTTTGCAATTACTCAAATATAGTTATGACAATTTTGTTGGATTTCTCTGAAGGAACCTACCTTCCCGGTCTTGAAACAACTGCAACCTATGACCCCTCTACGCGGATTCATCTGGGAGTACACCAAAACTGTCCAGTATGAAATTTGGCCAGGCATGTAAGTAAGAGTTATTAAAGTCAGGGGCAGAATAAGGAGACCAATTGCCGCATCTGACGTAATTTGACGTTGCAGAACAACTGTCGGAATGAAGGAATAATTCTGTGAACATTTAAAGCTTATTAAAAACAGAAGTTTACCTACATGGATTATTGTGTCTGAGCATCGAAAACCCGAATAAAATAGGGGCAAGTTGACGATTGTAATCAATTTTGTTCGAACCGCCCCGCCCATGATACACATTCAACATCCAGTACGCGCCGTGCTGATTGACAAAACTTAACAAACACGGCAATTGGGTTCGGCTTAATTCTGTCCTGACTATAGAAGGTGTTATTTCTGAAAAGAGATCTTGGCAGGTGATTACAAGAGGTACAAAAGCGCCTTGTGCAATTTTAACCAAGCTACACCCTGTTCAATGTAAGGTAGAAACATCGACCCTACTCAATACCTGCCAACTAGTAGATTTAATCTTATTAGTAAGATTTAAGATTGTGAAGACAGCAGAAAATCTTATAATAGATGTTTAAATTTTTTGCAAAGAAAAATATTCTAAAGTCAAAAGAAATTCAAATTTGGCGTCCCTTGCACCTGTGTCCGCCCCTCCTGTCCCCTTGATCAAAATGATATTGACTATCTTTGCCTTACAGAAACTTGGCTAAACAATGATGATGATAATAGTATATTCAAATTGATGGGTTTAGTTTTGTAGGCTTGATTTAGAACAACAAGGAGCATGGTGGTCTATTATGTATGTTAAGAGGTATTATTTACAAAGAAAAATCGGATTTACATGATGATAATGTTGAGGCACTCTGGGTTGAAATCAATTTACCTCCCAATAGCCTTTCTCCTTGGAACAGTGTGTACAGAACCCCTGACTCAAGGTTCATACTTGAGAAATTTTGGATCAGTTGTTTCAAAACTATACTTCAATGTATGATGATGTTCTAATTGTTGGTGATTTAATTTAGATTTATGCTAAGAAGTCTAATATACTAAAATTAATCTCTGGCTTGCCTAATTGAACATGAAACAGCTTATTAATGATTATAAGAGTTACTGAACTACCCAAAACAAAGTTGATTTGGCTTCGTTAATTCAATCCTAATCGTATGTATGACTCTGGTGTTCATAGTTTGGGTATAAGTGATCACTCCTTAATTTATCTGTAAGTAAAAATAAAAAACCTAAAGTACCTCTAAAAACAATTAAAGATAGGTCAATGAGGAACTTACTACTATAATGCTTTTGTTGATTCTATTAAAAATAAATTGGGATCTGTTTTGAATTATGATGATGTCACTGATGCACGAGTGTGTGGAAAGAAATGTTCAAGTAATGTATGTGACAACCATTGTCACCTCCATTAAAGAAAAGCTTGTTAAGGGTTCACCACTTCATGAATGGATTAATAGGGGACTTCATTCAATTAACCAGGATTAGAGATTTACTATTTCAAAAAGTCACAAAACCAACAATCCTGATGATTGGAAGCGCTTAGCATAAAGAAATAAGTTAATAAATGAAAGATTTGAAAAAAAAATCTGTAGTACATGCAATTAATGAAATGTAGGAAATTCTAAAAAATTTGTGGTCAAATATTAAAAAGTTAATCCCTAACAGTAAATCTTCATTTCATGCCGTCAATAACAACGGTATCACAGTTAATGATAAAGATACTGCTGATAAATTCAATGAGTTCTTTACTTCTATGGGAACACAGTCCTTGCTGAAAAAATTTGAAAAATATTAATCATAATGATTTTTTTTATTTTTTTTATTTTTTTTAGTTTCTTTCATTTTAAATATAATTACACCAGATTTGTTTTGATGAAATTTGTTAAATGGATAATCACAAATCACATGTATTAGTAATTTGATTGTTTAGGCTTATAAATTGGCTGCTCCAGTTATATGTAAATCTCTTGCTTTATTTGTAATCTTTCCTTTCATACATCATGTTTTCCAATACTGTGAGACAAGCCAACGTAACTCTATTCATAAGGATGGTATAAAGTGTGAGTAAATAATTATAGACCAATTTCTGTTCTTCCTATTCTTTATAAAATTATTGGCGTGCTTGTCCATGATCAACTGTATAATTTCTTAACCGAAAACAATATTTCGAATCCATGTCAGTACTGGCTTCAGGCATATCACTCTACCGCTACTTCTATTATTGATGTTTCTGATTACATCTGAATAATATGAACCAAAGTCTAGTATATGGAGTTTGTTTCTTGCATCTCAAAAAAGATTTTGACAGTAAACTATGAACATTCTTTTTCAAAAGCTTTGCAGATATGGTGTCATTGGTGATAACTTTAAATGGGTTCAAATCAAATTAAGTGGTGAGAATGCCAAACGTTAATATTAATGAACCTACACTTTCTGATTTTAGGCCTTTTAACATTGGGATTCCACAGGGTTCTATATTAGGTCCATTGCTGGTTTATAAGATAGGTTATTATATTCTGAAGTATTGTGGAAAATGTGTTATGTATGCTGATGATACAACTTTACTTTTCACATCATCAGACTCAACATCTCTCAGTGTCAGATGAATGATAGTTTGTTGAAAATTGCTCATTGGTTTGAAGTCAACAAGCTCACTCTAAACATTAGAAAACTAAGTACATGCTTTGGAACAACATCATGCCTATGTTGCATAATTTCGAATAACAGTTCACTTATTATGGTAATGACACTATTGGAAGGGTCTATAAATTCAAGCACTTGGGGGTCGTATTTGATCAAATTTTAACCTGGAGCGTCATGTTGAATTATATTTTTCTATTATTCTAAAGTATGGTGTTATTCGTAGAGTTAAGTACTTTCTTCCTCCAGCCACTTTAAATTACTCGCAAAATGCTCTAGTTTTTCCCACACTTGATATTGCAGTTCTGTTTGGTCAAACTGCATCTCTGACCATCGTAATTCTCTCAAAATTTCGTCAAAACAAACTTGCACGGTCCTTCTGTCTGCGGACATCAGAAAATCCATTTCGATATGATGACTCTCTTGGACACTGGGAGAGAATGAATGAAAGATGGAAGAAACAACTTCGTAGTTGTTTTTTAAGTGTCTTCAAATCTTGCTCCATCTTACCTCTTCATCTCATTTATCTTTTACTCTTCAATTCATCTCAAAAATGCACGAGAGTCAATCTTGAATACCTTGTCTTGCCACCGTGGAATAACAATGCAGGCAAGCGGACATTTTATTATCGAGTTGCATCAGAGTGGAACAGACTTTAATCTGATGTTCGAAGTAAGTAATTTGACTTCAATGACTTTAAATGTGTTCAAGTTCCACAACATCAGTATTTGATATATGCCTTCACCTTATTCCAATTTAATTGGCTGTTTGTTAAAATCTTTGTTTTTATATACTTCATGTATGTTTATATTGCAATTGTAAATAGTCTTCTTATTTAGTTTTATAGTTCTGTATGTAATAACATCGCTCATGTCATACCTTAATTTCATTGGCTGTTTGTTCAAATCTTGGTTTTATATATTCATGTATGTGTATATTGCAATTGTTAAATAGTCTTCTTATATAAGTTTATAGTTTGTAAAATTACCTGCCTCATTGCTCATACTTGTTAAATATGTAGTCAGGGTCTCATGGGAGACCAGTTTTTGCACAACTGGATTGAGTTACCCTGAATAAAAATGTGATACTACTACTACTTACTACCCTAAGGCAGGCTCCTAGAAACCCCATCAGGGCCCAAGGACAGACCCTTGGACCCCCTTTTGCTAGGAGTTGAGTGCCTTGTGCTACGTGTGCCTCTGACCGTTCATAAGTTAAGATTTTTAACTTTCCAATGTTGGCGGTATGATATCTTTGCCATTTCTATTCGACACATTTTCTCAGAGATGTTTCAAGTTGTGCCAAAAGATACTATAGCTACAATAGTATTTTACCCGAGGGTTGGATCATGACCTTGGCCTTCATAGTGTTATTTTAATATGTATATCAAAGGTCATGTTTCACTATAGTGGACACACTATGAATGCCAAAAGTAAAATTGCTAAATAATACATGTGTCATTATCATGGACCTTGAAATTGTTCCATGGATGATGCATAGTCACCGGAGGAACCACTTCAGGGACACTGATCAAAGGCTTACCAACAGCTTGGCATGCTCTAATTGGTCAAATAAAAAATTGAGTAACCAAAAGGCAGGCTATTGCACGTTCAGCCTTCACACTGCATTCTTGTCAATATGTCTCTAAATATGGACAAGTCTATTGAAGCCTTTGCGGAGGAGTTGAGTCCTCCCAAATGTTCATCTTTTGAAAAAGGATTTAAAATGGCTTTACTTCTTAAAATTAGTATGGAAGTGTAGCATTTGTGGGTTGTTCTCTTTGATAATTTGCATGAGTAATCTTTATCAAGGGTCGTTGTTTATGAATAGAAGTATTCATAATAAAGTTAATTGGGTTCATTTAGAATAGTAATGACATTTTTGGCTAATCGAGAAACTTTTTATGCTTTACTAACAGGAACAGTTTGGCTACTCATAAACTCCAAGTTGGAAAGTGTTTTTCCCACCATACCATCTTTGTTGGACCCACCTTCAGTTGGCTGGTAATTTGGAGTGGGTATTAAAGTGATGATTGGAGGTTGAAGGCCCCTCTCGGGAAAAGGATAGGTATTCACTAAGGTTGGTCAGATTGTACTAGAGGAGTGGGACATATGGGCATCCTTGAGGTCAAAGATGAGCCAGGTGGCATTGAGGGTCATTGATGAATGTTTGCTTTGCTGCATCCTCCATAGTGTAAGGTTACCAAATTGGATCTTATAAAGTTATTCAATTGGAGGTTCAGGGATTGTATATTGAGAATGCAATGTATTATTTGAGGCCAAAATGAGAAAGCAAATACAGCCTTTAATTGATCAAAATGTACTACTTCAGGTAAATTGGGGGGGGTCCAAAGACGATCAGAACATGCACCTTGAAGCCATTTTAAAGGCACTTAGGAGTTTTACAGAATAAAAATGTATCTTATTCATTTTACAGTGGGGGCATGTCACAACCCATTGTATAGTAATGGCACAGCTAATCCATTAGATGGAAGAACTACGGTACGCAGGCATTTTTGTTACAAACTCAGGAGTCTAACAGATCACAAGCCATTACCAGGTAAGAACAAACAGGCAAATTTAAAAATGGAGTTATTATTATAATGTAGGTTGAGTTAGTCTGTGTCAAAGACGCATCGCATTTTTATCACCAACTGCCGAGTCGGAGCCGAAGGCGGCGGTGGCGAGCACCGAAGGCGTGAGGCCGAGCGGAGAGCGAGGCGTCTGCGCAAATTGGTATTTCCCGGTGCAGCATAATGCGTCAATCAAAGCAAAATAGTTCACTCGAGGAAGAGTTCTTGTACAGGTGCGAGTTGAGTCGTTCCGGTTGTGAGGATGGCAGATCGGCTGGGTTGTAGCCCAGTCGCAGAAATAAAAGTACCCAGTAAAAGTTATTCACACCTTCCCTGCCAAAACCACACTGAATATGAGACTAGACTAGGGCATACGTCAGTCATTTTATCAAATATTCGTACTGCAGTGACCAGTCAAAATTGCCACTCACAGACATGACAAGTGATTTTGATGAATCCTGACCCATGTATCATCATGCCACACAAATGTGACGTGTGGCGAACATCCCAAAATTCAAGCGACAGAAAAGAGAAATGAAGTCGGAGTTCAACAAATTCACGCGAGAATTTAAGGGGACACGCCACCTCCTAGTCTAGACATGAACTTATCGGAATTCATGAGTCAGGGCGGTGGGCGGCCAAGCTTCAGTTCATAGCGCAAAACTGCTGAACGGTCATTGGACGAGCATGAACAGTGAAGTCACTGTGCGCCTTTATAAATAGATCAGTGAGTGGGCGAGTTGGAATCTCCCTACGGAGTCGCCGACCCGATCAAATGCCTTGCTGTAGTCGGTGGTGCATAATTGTCCTGCAAAAACTATCATCAAAATCGTTTTACAAAGACTGACATGAGAGGATGCTAAATGAGGTCAACGAATCATTCCCACGGTGTGCTTAAATCTAAACTGTACCGGGCCTGGTACATGGTCCGAAGCTATAAATCGGGACCTGCGATTGAACATGAGGTCAAACCAGCCTCGTTAAAAATGGATCCCCGTTTTTGTACCGTTATTCATACAAAAAATACCTACACTGGAGTTGATTCTTTCAACTCCAACGGATTTGGAGTGGAAAAAATATTGATATTAAAACATTAATTTGACTTAGAATATTTGTCAAGTTTTCGTGATTACGTGCTAAAAACCTTGGGGACGCAAACAAAGAACGCTATCTTGGGCCGGCCCCCCCTGCCTGAGTTTTGACAAGGCACCTCCAACATTACTGCACAATTTTCGGCTGAACCATGGCATGGCTGAACGATGCAATGGAAAACTATGTGTACTACGATACAAATCGTTCACTACAATGACCGAATTTCACATTATAGTAAACATATCACATCAGTACACGTAGCCATAGCTTCAAATACACTCATACTCATAGTCATACTCAGCACAGTACCGTACGTGTAGCCAGCTCGAATAATGAATCCTACACCGGGATCCTACACAGTGACAAAACTGTTAACGATGCATGTAATTCCACCATGATTTTCACCGGGCTGTTTTCGCAGCAGCAACAGTGTTCGCCATTTTACATTCCCAGCTAGCTGTATCAGGGATCCTGGCTGTATTCGCTTGTTGAATCGGTTACCAAAAACCCAATTAATTGAATGGTTATTGATCAGTTCCATAAACTAGTATTGATTTATAGGAAATATTTAAGCGAACGATGATCATATCACCAATCAACGAACGCTATAGTTTCGGAAGAAATATCCCGAAAATCAATGAGAGTTAACAAAGAAAGAGAAATATTTGCGAAAAGCTTTGATTACGACTGAAATTTGAGCGGTCCAGAGCAGGCTTCGAACTACCCAGGTGCACACATGCACAGGTTCATTGTTGCTTTCTCTCTGAGCATGTAACTTTTGTAAACATGAATGCACATGTGCATGTAATTTAAAACTTTGGGAATTCATAAACTATGCAATTTTAGATTATTTCATAGTAGAAAGTCATTGAATGCTGAATTGATAAAATTTGACAGATTTCAAATAGTCTAAACGTACCCAGAGTATACATCTGATGAATAAAGGTTAGCAGTGAGCACCAATCCAGTTGACATTAGCTGTGCCATGTAACTTTCCACATTGTGCATGTAAATGGGTGAAAGGTACATGCACCGGGCTGCATGTATTCTAAAAATTGTAACGTCGAAGTCTGGGCCAAGGAGGGGCGGATTCCCACAAATTGAATAAATAATCAAAGCCTTGATAAAAGGCTAAGGTTGAGTGTGAGGTTGCAAACAATATTGAAAATGTTCACAATAGTGGCTGAAATTAATTCTCAGACAGAATCGAACATACGCCAGCGTGAAGTGCGTTAACTGGCAGGACAACGAACATAGTAATGCGAGATTGGTTAAAGCACGCGCAGAATCACTGCGTAGCTGCCGGCACTTACATGGGATGTGCGTGTGGACTGTCCGAAAAATAAATCCAACTCTAGTAAGAGTTTTTAAGTGATTCTAAGAAGTGGTTATAAAACGGCGTGTTTCCATGGGGTCACACAGATTTTCTAAGGTAGGTTTGGAGTTGGTATAAGGGTTAGAGTTACGGGTAGATAATCATGTAATATAAGAATACTTTAGTACTTTTGGGACATTTTAAAATTATACCAAAAAAAGTGTGTTGGCAAAGTATGTCAGCAAATCTGGAATCACCTTATGGAAAACTGTCATAAAAGATTCAAAGAAAATACTGTAAATTCATAGGGTGAGAAAAGTTTTATTGAGTTAAAATTGATTTTTTAAGTTTGGGTTTTTTTACTTATTTTGGGAAAAATGGCTGACCAAATGACTTTATCATTGCAGTTGTGAGTCCCTGGGAAATTTGTTTAATGAAATGATTCTATTTTGTCTTAACATGCCTAAACCTTTAGTCAGTAGTTCTTAGATCTTGAGGTAGTTCCTGTGATAATGTAGCCAGGGAGGACAGCTGATTTTCCCCCCACAAAAAAGCAAAAATTTACCCCAAAGAATAACTTGTAGTGTGTTGAAAATGACTCTATACTGGGGTTAAAATGACTCCTGACACTGTTTTTCAGTCGATTCATGAAAAGGTCTGAAAAAGCAGTTTG